>CAXITT010001088.1:3494-33416 GCA_964033795.1 Lymnaea stagnalis | reverse complement strand
ATAGATAGATAGATAGATAGATAGATAGATAGATAGATAGATAGATAGATAGATAGATAGATAGATAGATAGATAGATAGATAGATAGATAGATAGATAGATAGATAGATAGATAGATAGATAGATAGATAGATAGATTCGCAAAATATATCTTTTATTCCGTAAACTTTATCTATGCATATTTGAAAATTAATGTGTGTATGTGTGTTGCGTATGCGCTCCTATTCTATTGATCTGATTGCGAGAAAACTTTTGTGAGTTGTTACGCACAAACCCGCAAAACTTTTCTGAAATCCTAGAAACATTTTACAATATTCAATTTTTGTTCCGTTGTCCTATATTCATTTTATGTTCCTTTTAAAAGCTAAATATAATTTCTGTACGCTTTTGGAATTTGGTTATCCATTTTGAAATAAATCCTTTTGGTTTGTTCATTTATGAACTATATAAATATAAATTCAAACAGAGCTACTGCATGCGTGGTTGAGCTGAATCCACTCGCACATTTTTCTAACTTAGTACAGACATTTTACACTATTGCTTTTCGTTTTATTTAATCTAATAAAAATAGCGATATTTAGGTCTGTATGTGAGAGAATAAATAGGTTTCTGAATTAGAACAATCATTTACAATTTTGCTTTTGGGAGCCGGTGGCCTTAATTTTTATATATATATTTTTTTTTATTATGTGAGCTGTATAAATATAATTTTAAACAAAACTGCGGCATGGGTTGATCAATCGCTACAAGTGTGTGAACTAAATTTTGAAAACACATGCTTCTTACGGATGTTGCCAGCTCACGTGTCGAAAAAACCTTCCAATTTATTTGTGTACGCACCAGGCGGAAAAAATCAAAACATATTTTCTATTTAAAAATTACTTTAAAATGTAATTAAAACACAAACAATTGATTTTGTGTGGCATTGCAGCGCATGCCGGGTTCTCGCTACGGTTAAAGAAAGTAATGCTTGCCTCTCAAAATATGTAAAATTAGGGCTTCACTGTGAGGAATTTTATTTTTTTTTACACCTGGTCCAATGGCTATAAAAGTGGAGCTAAATTCTCATTTTCTATAACATGCAACGAAATATACCGCCCTATCTCGTAGAAAGAGTGCATTGCTTTCGAACATCGTTTGTGTCAAGAAATAACCCACTGATAAGAAGAAACGGTTGCCGTATATCGGAAAAGAGATGACTTTTTACAAACCCGTCAACAGAGAAAATAATGTCGTTCATATCATGTCAAAGACTTGCAAAACAACAGTCACAGTGTAACGAAAGAAAGCAACCTAAATTCCTGAGTTGAGATGTCACGCATGACGTTCGCTGCTGTCACAGCCTCTTTTCACTCAGTGCTATTAATAGAAAGAGTTGTGTTGTGGGATGGTTTTAAAGAGGAAGAAAGACGAACCAGAAGCAGAATGTACAGAAGATACCCATTCCACCAGATGACCAGCATGACATAAGAGTGTGGTTTTATTATTCTTCGTTTACCAAATAGGAGTATAAAATGTAGAAAATATCTCCAAACAGTGGCGTAGCCAGGGTTCGTTTCACCCGTTGCGCTACCCCCGCCCCCCCACGCACCTCCTAGCTACGCCACTATCCCCAATACGTTATTTGCAAGCATAAATCGACACTATAATTTTTGTTTACCTGTTACATTTTCAACTCTGCACTGAGCTCCGTCCCACCATGTCGACTTAACATCCTTATTCCTTTCACCAGTGATTGTTATGATGAGCTGATGATAAAATAAAAACAACAATGAGAAATGTGAAAGGTCAGTTTGGGTCATCCAAGATCCTCTCTGGAATAATCATCAAAACAGAAAGCCAATAAATCCAGCAGCAATCTGGATATCAAAAGATTTCTTTACCGCTATGGTTAATGGTTTACGAGAGTACACGAGCATCTAGCTTTGATATGTTCCAGCTCTAATTACACAGTGTTCAAAATCAAAGAGCCTCTGACAAATACTTCCGCATTACAATCATAAGTCAAACATGGATGACTTCGTGCATGGATTACTTCATACATGTATGACTTCATACATGGATGACTTCATGCATGGATTACTTCATACATGTATGACTTCATACATGTATGACTTCATACATGGATGACTTCATGCATGGATTACTTCATATATGTATGACTTCATACATGGATGACTTCATGCATGAATTACTTCATGCATGGATGACTTCATACATGGATGACTCCATACATGGATGAGTTTTACATGGATGACTCAAACTCTCGCAACAAATTTACGAAAAAAGCTTACATATGAAAACATGCATATGTCATGAACACTAACAAAACATGTCTGTGACAACAGGGTGTAATCTGGAGTCTGGAGCTAACGCCGAGAGAGACAATCACCAGAAAAAAAAATGTGTTGAGTGAATTTTTAGTTAATACCACTTAAACGTATAGATATTCTTATTTTGTGTATACAAATACTGAGCTATTCAGGTCCTACATTAGAGATTCTATGTGTACAAACCCTAAGCTGTTTAGGTCACACAGTATAGAAAGCAACCGTCAATGCAATGAAACCCGTGAAGAAACTCAAACGCCACTTGCTTTACATTAAGATGAAATGTTCCCATTAGCTGACTGACTCAGCTCAGAAATTTCGGACATGTTTTACGTCACAAATACTTCTTGACAAAGATAAATTGTTTGTAAAAAGCGCCCGGGTGTGTACCTTACGAAGCCAGGTACACGGGCCACCGGGTTTGAGGTTGAATCCGTTCTAAGATTACACTGAGATTGTGTTTGGTTACTTAATAATTGTTTTGATTTCAAAATAAATTTGATTATTATATGCTAGAATAAACGACCCGATGTTATTGGGATAATAACGGTAGGTCCTTTGCGATAATTTCTAACTGCTTTGCAAAATCTTATCACAATCCATAACTTTAAAAATATAATGATATTTACGTTTCTAACATCATTACGTTTTAAGAAGTATTTATCTGCTATATATTATAGTCCTGCCTTACTCCCTTTCACGCTCCTAAACTACTTCTTTCCCGTCTAAACACGACCTTTAATTACCCAGTCTAACTTATCACTACTTATATCACTTTTGTCACTAAAAAAGTTAATTGAGGGACAATTACTAGGCTAGAGAAATACTTTAGATTTTAACTTTTCGTGCCCTTGAATACAACTTTTTTTTTTCTCTAAAAATTGTTTGAAAAAAAGTATCTTAAATTTACAACAAAAACGATATATATGATATAAATATATTTTATACGACAGGAATTCGATATAAATTGATATCTTCATCAAAAATATAAACATATTTTTGTCTTTTAAAAAAAAATTATATATTATCAGAAACTCGTAAAACAAAAACATAATTATATCTAAAGAAGAATCTCTCAAACGTTTTGTCGTCTATGACAGATTTGAGCGTCTTTTTAAACGATTTAAATTGTTGATCTCATAAAAATACACATATCTTTACTTTTTGCAAAGTAAAAACAAAATATAATTTTCATTTTTTGAAAGTAAATATTAAATCATCTCTATTTTTCAAAATTAATTTTTCAAGTGTGTAAAATGATTGGGTTTTGATATACATGGGTATACTTATATAAATGTACCCAATAATTTTTATCGCAATTGATTTCTTAATTGGTAAACATATGTTTATTTGTAAAAGGATAATTTAACATCTCTTTTTTTCACAAATGTAATACCATAGGTTTTAAATACATTGTCATCTGTGTTAAATGTAAACATCTTTTTTCCTATCTCCGAAATGTATGTAACCAAAAAGTTAATTATTAATCAAAGTAATTTCTTTATTTTGAGACGTATATAGTATATTGTATTGCCTTGGGCAAAATGAAATTACCCATATTTATAAACAGAGAATGTAACGTCTCTTTTTTTCACAAATGTAATACCATAGCTGTTAACGAAGTTGTCATCCACGAAAAAATATACACATCTTATTTCCTACCTCCGACATGTATTTACCCAAGAAAATTAATTATTTAACAAAGCAATTCCTTTGTTTTGAGAAGTATCTTGTTTGTAGAGAAAAAGAATTTGTAATTCAAAGGAACGAAGAGGGGTAAATCTAAAGTAATTATCTAGCGTAGTAATTGTCCCTCAATGTACTTCTATAGTGACAAAAGTGAATTAATTAGTGATAACTCAGACTGGGTAATTTAATAACATGTTTAAAGGGAAAAAAATAGGAGCGTTAAAAGGAGTAGGGTAGGCGTATAATATATAACAGATAAATACTTCTCAAAACTTAAATTAAGTTAGAAACGTAAATATCATTATATTTTTAAAGTTATAGATTGTGATGAGTTAGAAATTATAGCAAAGGGCCTACCATTATTATCCCGATAACATCCGGTCGTTTATTCTAGTATTGCCTTGGGCAAAATGAACTTACTCATATTTGTAAAAAGAGAATGTAACATCTATTTTTCACAAATGAAATCCCATAGGAGTTACCTACATTGTCATCCACATAAACATGTACTCATCTTATTTCCTATCTCCGACATGTTAATTATTTATCAAATCCATTCCCTTATTTTGAGACGTATCTTGTGCTGCCTTGAGCAAAATAAACATACACATATTTTTAAAAAGAGAATGAGGCATCTCTATTTTCACAAATGTAACACCATAGGATTTAAATAAATTGTCATCCACCGAAAATTGTACACATCCTACAAGCTACCGCCGATATGAATGTACCCAAGAATGTTAATTATTTAGCAAATTCATTCCTTTTTTTAGATGTATCTTGTTATGCCAGGGGCAAAGAGAACAGCCCTTCACCCAGATTTAAATAAATTTAGAAAATCTTCCGCCGGATTGTAGTCCCTCCACACCCAAAATAACATTTTGCTCTTTACACGGTTCCTTCTTTTTTGTATGAGTCATAAGGGGATTGATTAGAGAATGCTATTTTGGCTATGGAGTTGCGCTGCACTTATTGACTTAAACCGCATATACCCATTCGAATTATATTTAAAGAGTTGGTAGTTATTACGTAACAATTTTAATAAAAGTATATTTTTGGAATAAAAAAGGCAATACTTTTAAATGTTAAAATATATAAAGCTAAACTGTGTGTGTGTGTGTTTTATTAACAATTTAAAAAGCAAACAATGGTATTTATTAAGTTTACTTTTAAAAGGGGAAAATACATTATCAGTTTTGTTACGCACGTGAATTAAATTTTAAGTAACCACTGCGTTTTGGCGAAATAGGTTTTTCGCGCTATGACGTCATTGGCGTGATTATTTAAAACAAATTAATTTTAATTTTAGTATGCAATATTAACGACGCACTAAAAGACGCACTAAAAATGACTGATGCTTGGGTTTTCCCGATAAATGTGATTACGGTGTAATTCTTTGATCATGATTTTATTCCTTTTTTTATGTTTTCATAACTTTCAAACACATATAAAATACTTAAAATAGTTCCTTAGTCGACATTTTAAATGTATTTGTAATTTAGAATAATAACTTTAACATTTAATAAAATAAAAGTGGATTTAAAATATTTTTTGCGCATGTAAATTTATTTGATTTCCGTAAAATAATAGAAAATAACTATGATTGTTTTTGGGAAAACGAACGTACTTAAAAAGTTTCTCACTTTTGGCGTTATCTGAACCTAGCTCATTCTTATATATATATATTTAATAAAATTATACATTTAAAGTCAAAACTTTTTTCCAAACTGTTAAAATGCGATTCATCAGATTTATTTGCCTTGCTTTGTGTCAGTTCGGACATTATTCGATGAGGAAAAATTGGTCTGTACTGTTCTCAAAGTATGTAATGTCAAGTTATTTTAATTTTAAGAAAAGCCTTTTATGAAGCATTAATTTTATTTTTTTCTTCTTATATCTGAAAACATTATTATAATCAGTAATAAACAATGAAGCAGATAGAGACAGACATAGAGAAAGAGGCACAGAGAAAATCACAGAGAAAGAAAGATAGACATCAGTGAGAGACATGGAGACACGCGAAGAGGCAGTCCAATCTTCCCCCCCCCCCCGACCCTTACCCCCAACAATAGTTTTTCAAAAGTTTAGGCACCTAATTATAACATATGTCCCACGGGGGTGAACCGCGCCCCTGAAAACCCCCCTTTCTACGCCCCTTAATCACAGAGAAAGAAAGATAGACATCAGTGAGAGACATGGAGACACGCGAAGAGGCAGTCCAATCTTCCCCCCCCCCCGACCCTTACCCCCAACAATAGTTTTTCAAAAGTTTAGGCACCTAATTATAACATATGTCCCACGGGGGTGAACCGCGCCCCTGAAAACCCCCCTTTCTACGCCCCTGTTTCCTGCTCTTGGGGGCAGGGCCCACTTTTACACAGTATTTGTAATAATGTATACTTTAGCACTAAACGTTATAGGTGCACCAACCTTAGGGTCGTATGTATCTTTACCATATTTCAGAGTGCCCCATTCTATAGCGGCACTTCCACGTGCGATATATACAAGCTTGAGAGAGATCTTCTGTTCTTTACTGCGCTGCTCAATGTCCACGGAAATATTCTGCTCTTTGCTGCTCCTATCAGTGTCCACCTTGTTTCCTCTACCTTTTGAGTTCTGGATAAATAGGAAATAATGATTGAATTAATGCTGATTTATTCTGACTTGCTTATAATAGAGAGGCAGACTGATGGTTTATACAAAGGAATACAGATGGTCTATGTCGAGGGAGGCCGTTTGTGTATATAGAACAAGACTGATGATTTATATAGAGGTGGACTGATGTTTTATATAAAGGAAGACTGATGATTTATATAGAGACAGACTGATAGTTTATATAGGTGCAGAATGATTGGTTATATAGATGCAGACTGATGTTTATATAGAGGTACAATAATGGTGTATGAAGAACCAGACTGATGTTTTATAGAGAAGCAGACTTTTATGGTGTATGACGAAGTGTATGGTATAAATGGCAGTTACAATCTGTGTGTACCAACGACGGACACCCTTATTGATAGTCACAATCTGTGTGTACTAACAAGGGACACCATTATTGATAGGCACAATCTGTGTGTACTCACGACGGACACCATTATTGATAGTCACAATCTGTATGTACTAACAACAGACACCATTATTGATAGTCACAATCTGTGTGTACTCTCAACGGACACCAGTATTGATAGTCATAATCTGTTTGTACTAATAACAGACACCAATATTGATAGTTACAATCTGTTTGTACTAACAACAGACACCATTATTGATAGTCACAATCTGTGTACACTAACAACAAACACCATTATTAATAGTCACAACCTGTGTGTACTAACAAAGGAAACCATTATTGATAGTCACAATCTGTGTGTACTATCAACAGACAACCTTATTGATAGTCACTATCTCTATGTACTATTAACAGACAACATTATTGATATTCACAATCTTCGTGTACTCACGACGGACACCATTATTGATACTCACAATCTGTGTGTACTAACAACAGACACCATTATTGATAGTCACAATCTGTGTGTACTATCAACAGACAACCTTATTGATAGTCACTATCTCTATGTACTATTAACAGACAACATTATTGATATTCACAATCTTCGTGTACTCACGACGGACACCATTATTGATACTCACAATCTGTGTGTACTAACAACAGACACCATTATTGATAGTCACAATCTGTGTGTACTAACAACAGACACCATTATTGATAGTCACAATCTGTGTGTACTATCAACAGACAACCTTATTGATAGTCACTATCTCTATGTACTATTAACAGACAACATTATTGATATTCACAATCTTCGTGTACTCACGACGGACACCATTATTGATACTCACAATCTGTGTGTACTAACAACAGACACCATTATTGATAGTCACAATCTGTGTGTACTAACAACAGACACCATTATTGATAGTCACAATCTGTGTGTACTAACAACAGACACCATTATTGATAGTCACAATCTGTGTGTATTAACAACAGACACCATTATTGATAGTCACAATCTGTGTGTAATAACGACAGACACCATTATGATAGTCACAATCTGTGTGTACTCTCAACGGACACCATTATTGAGAGTCACAATCTATGTGTACTAACAACAGAAACCATTATTGATAGTCAAAATATGTGTGTACTAACAACAGACACCATTATTGATAGTCACAATCTCTATGTACTATCAACAGACACCATTATTGATAGTCACAATCTGTGTGTACTAACGACAGACACCATTATTGATAGTCACAACCTGTGTGTACTAACAACGGAAACCATTATTGATAGTCACAATCTGTGTGTACTATCAACGGACAACCTTATTGATAGTCACTATCTCTATGTACTAACAACAGACAACATTATTGATATTCACAATCTTCGTGTACTCACGACGGACACCATTATTGATACTCACAATCTGTGTGTACTAACAACAGACACCATTATTGATAGTCACAATCTGTGTGTACTAACAACAGACACCATTATTGATAGTCGCAATCTGTTTGTATTAACAACAGACACCATTATTGATAGTCACAATCTGTGTGTAATAACGACAGACACCATTATGATAGTCACAATCTGTGTGTACTCTCAACGGACACCATTATTGAGAGTCACAATCTCTATGTACTAACAACAGAAACCATTATTGATAGTCAAAATATGTGTGTACTAACAACAGACACCATTATTGATAGTCACAATCTCTATGTACTAATGACAGACACCAATATTGATAGTCAAAGTCAGTGTGTACTAACAACAGACACCATTATTGATAGTCACACTTTGCGTGTACTAACAAAAGACACCATTATTGATACTCAAAATATGGGTGTACTAACAACGGACACCATTATTGATAGTCACAATCTCTGTGTACTAACAATCGACACCATTATTGATAGTCAAAATAAGTGTGTACTAGCAACGGACACTATTATTGATAGTCACAAGCTGTTTGTACTAACAACGGACGACAAAATGTACTTTCACTATCTGTGTGTACTCACGACGGACACCATAATTGACAGTCACATTTAGATCGGATGTTAATTCTCTTGAAAGTTTAAAACACTGCATAGAAAAACTGCAGAAAGTTCAAAACTCAGCTGCTAGGCTAGTTTTAAAGGCAAAAAAATGTGATCACGTCACTCTCTACTCCATTCCCTTCATTGGCTACCTATTCAGGCACGCATCGACTACAATCTGTCTGTTCTCTGTCACAACTTTTTCTTGGATTCCTGCCCTTCATATCTAACCGAACGTCTGTCTGTCTATTCACCCCTTCGACAGCTTCGCTCCTCTGCAGTCACGCGTATTCTGTCCGTTCCCAAGACACACACTAAAACATATGGTGAACGATCTTTCTCTTTCTGTGCCCCCAATTAATGGAATTTTTTGCCACTAAACATACGCAATATACCAACCACTCAGGCCTTCAAAACTGCAATAAAAACATATATTTTTAAATTATACTACCCTGACTGATTCCCCTCCTCTGACCGATAAACGATCTTGCTGCCTGCCGTCCATGGTTTGCCTTGTAAAAGTTATGTGGTGGGGTGGGTGAATATACATTGCTGTTCTTTTTTTTTTCATAAATGTATTTTATTTTAATGTCATAATTATGTCTTTTTTTATAAAAATTTTATGTACAGTGCGATGAGCCCAGCCCTAGGCTAGGGTACCGCGCTATATAAGACATATTATTATTATTATTATTATTAATCAAATTATAATTCTAAGCTTGTCAAACTATGGCCTATATTTTAGGCTATAACTGCACAACCCCCCCTCTCTACTGTATTCTAAACCCATGTCTTAAGTAGGGGTGGGTCCGGAGTTTATCACGTCCCCTTCAACAAAACCTACTCTTTAGCTGAACGAAAATGCAATCCCATGTTTTAAAGAAAAAGTTAAACCCAAATGCGGACCGACCACTCAGCGCCCCCTTTCCACGCCAATGTGTGTTACTAGCACATAGTGTGACCTATAGAGGCCATACGGAAGTGGTGTAGCTAGGGTATGGGCCGCCTTGAGACAGGCAACCCATCAACGAAAAAACAACAACTGATCATTTGGTTTAAAATGCCACCCTTTGAGGCAGAGATTGCAAGAGGAAGTCCCCGACGGACCGCTTACCTCCTACTTCCTATCCATTCCCCTTCTATGTGGTACTTATTCCTGGTAGATTTGCGTGCATCTTTTTTTTTTATATTTAATACTAGCCAATATGCCCGGCGTTGCCCGGGATTGCATTTGGCAAAAACAATAACTTCTGCAGCCTTTAAATTAACATTAAAATTAAGTACCATGTAAAAAAAAAAAAATACAGTGGAGAAAATTAATTCATTTGTCGCCTATAAAAACACATTTATCTTAACTTTTGTCAAACTTTTGGTACTTATCCCTGGTAGATTGGGGTGCCTCTTTTTTTTTTATATTTAATACTAGCCAAAATGCCCGGCGTTGCCCGGGATTGCATTTGGCAAAAACAATAACTTCTGCAGCCTTTAAATTAACATTAAAATTAAGTACCATGTAAAAAAAAAAAAAATACAGTGGAGAAAATTAATTCATTTGTCGCCTATAAAAACACATTTATCTTAACTTTTGTCAAACTTTCGCTCCCCAATGGGATCCTGATCCCAGAGAGATCCTAAACAGATTCCGTTACCCGATGGGATCCCGTTTTCCGATGGAATCCCGGTTCCCGGAGAGATCCCGAACCCGTTTGGATCCCAATCCTGGTTGGATCCAGATCCAAATGGGATCCCGATCCCGTTTTGATCCCGATCCCATTTGTATCCCTATCCCGTCAGTATCCCTATCCCGTCAGTATCCCGATCCCGGCGGTATAATTATACCGGTGGGTTCACCATTCCGATTTACTGTTGGATCTCGTTTACATTACAATAAGCTTTTAGATCCCATTATATATTCCATAGAAGTATTTAGAACATTGTGGAATATTCTAGATTATATTTAATATCCTCCTCGAAACGTGCAAAAAAATGACATTTCTAAGTAATTATTTTTTAATACGAAACATTATTCAACACATGCACTACTATAACTGTTACAGAACATTAACTATGATTTTTCACACGACACTCATATCCATTCTCACGCCACATTTGTGTAGTGATATGATATGAAGAATGAATAACAAGAGAAAAGGGAACTATGTTATGTAGCTTAAGAAGTATTCATGTTTTTAAGTAGAGCAGGAGTAAATGAACTATCTTGAATGTGAGAGGATACATTGAATTCTAAAATGGATTATTTACTCAATATTAATGGAGTATTGTTAAAAGCGTATGTATATGTATTCTATGCATTGCAAGTATGATTTTACAACGTTACCCAATATCAAGGACTAATTTTACTTATTTAGTACATGTAATAAAGTTCTGTGTATATTATTAATGTGGACATTTGTGTTTCTTAAGAGAGAGGAAGAGACAGTTTTTCAGGAATGAAATGAATTATTCAATGCCATTTTAGCATGCTCACTGCGCTCTGGTCCTCCAAAATCTATTTTTTTAAAAAGTTTTTAATTGTTTCATAAATGATTTTTTATCATTTATAATTCCCCTCAAAGATTGAGGCAAACTGTTCCATAATTTTGACACTTTCGCTTCAAAAGATTGCAATCCGTAAGACTTTGATCTGTGTTCATCCACACTAGGAATACTCAGCAAGTACTGTGTTGAAGACAATAATGGTCGGTTTCCCATCCCATCTTTATTCCGATCCCATTTCCCGGTGTTATCCCGGTCCCTGTTGTATAATAATCCTGGTGTCATCCGGTTTCCCGATCGCATCCTGATCCCGGTGGGGTACCAATCTCGGTGTAATCCTGATACTGCTGGGGTCCCGTTTACTGGGCAGATCCGGGTCTCGGTTCATATAACTTTTTAAAGTTATCAAACTGTCTTTAAAATTCTAGATTGGATATTCTTAGTTTTAAATCCTCCGATATTTCAATAAGGACGATGAAGTGTATTGATACCACGATTGGCCTATATTCATCAATTATCATAGAATCTACATGGGCCCCCCGGCCCCAGAAGAATGAATATTTTGAGTTCAGTACCCTTCGTTATCTGAATACTAATATTGTCAAGATTCATTTATTCATGTAGGAGTACTGAGTATATTGATATTTAAATGGCTTATATCAGAAAAAAATGAAACGGGGCTCCCGGCCCCAGAGGAATGGATATTATGAGTTCAATACCCATCGGTGTTTTAATATCGATAATGAAGTGTATGTGTATTAAGTTTGGTCAAGATCCATCCACTCATGTAGGAGTATTTGTTCATCATTTTATTTATATAGCTCATATAGGAAAAAACATCACTTTGGGCCTCCGGGCCCAAACGGAATGTTATAAAAAGTTCATAACCCCTAAAGAGTTTTTTTGCGGAAAAAGATGGATATATGTGCTAAGTTTGGTCAAGATCCATCAATCCATGTAAAAGCCTTTGTGGAACAAACAAACCCACAAACAAACACATTTTCACTTTTATATATATACTTGTCTATATACCCGGCGTTGCCCGGGATTGCATTAGGACCCCATCCTGGTGTGACCCCCGATCTCATCAGGATCCCAATCCCATTCTGACACCGATCTCGGCGCGGTCCCGCTTCCCGGTGTGATCACGATCCCGGTGGATCCACTCAAGGTTAGGATCCGGATCCGGAGGGGATCCCGTTTTCTTGTGGGATCCTGCTCCGGTTTGGGATAAAGATTATGATGGGATACCGACCCATTTGGGATCCCATGGCAAAAAAAATCTTCAGTGGTACTGAGAGAACAGTAAAATCCGGGGCAGTATAGAAATGAATAGAACTAACTAACATTTCAATAATCCCTTAGTTACCACTTTATATCCCCTTGTAACAATTTAGTACTTTCTGGAATATTCTAGATTAATATTAATCTCCAGCTCGAGACATGTGTAAAATCTACTTTTCTAATTATTTTTCGAATACGACAAAAATCTTCAACAAATGGCAATATTATAATCCTTTCAAGTTAATCGAGAGGCCGAGGGGCCCATTCCATAACTGTACTAATTTAGTTATGCCTGAGATAGGGGGCCCTATAAATATTAGACGGATAAATAAAAGAGTTAAAATTTAAAATCTGCCCCATTAAAATCTACTTAAAAATTTTATAGATATAGCTTTTTAAATTTGTCGAAATTTCTGGAAAATTCTATAATAAATATTAGTTTTAAATCCACCGATGATTCACTACGGACAATGAAGGTTATTGCTACAATTCTAGGCCTATATCCATCAATTCACATACAAACTTAAGTGTTGTCAAAGCCTATTGATATTTATATGACTTATTTTTTAAAAATTAAACGGGGCCTCCGGCCCCAGAGGGATGGATATTGTGAGGTGAGTACCTTTCGGATTTTTAGGATGGATAATAAAGTGCATGTATATTAAGTTTGGTCAAGATCCATCTATGGATGTAGGAGTAATTTTTTGTTAATTTTATTTATATAGCTCATACATATAAGGAAAAAATGAATTCGGGGCCCCCAGCCTTAAACGGAATGTTATAAAACCTTTTTAACCCCTTAAGAGTTCCTTCTGGATCATGATGGATATATGTGCCAAGTTTGATCTAGATCCATCAATATATGTAGAAGCCTTTGTGGAACAAACAGACCCTGCAACAAACCCACAAACTTTCACTTTCATATATATACTAGCCAATATACCCGGCGTTGCACGGGATTGCATTAGGACCCCATCCTTGTGTGACCCCGATCCCATTGGAACCCTAATCCCATTCCGAAACCGATCCCGGCCCAGTCCTGTTTCCAGGTTTTATCCCGATCCCAGTGGATCCATACAAGGTTGGGATCCCAATCCTGGTGGAATCCTGATCGCTTTTGGATAAAGATTATGATGGAATCCCCTTTGGGATCCCGTATAAAAAAAATTACTCGGTGTTACTGAGTGAACAGTAAGGTCCGTGACAGTATATAAATGAATAGAACTAACTTAAATTTCATTATCCCTTAGATCCCACTAAATATCCCCGTGGAACAATTTAGAACAACTTTCTGGAATATTCTAGATTAAATTTAATAACCTGCTCGAAACATGTGTAAGTTTCTGATTATTTTTTGAATACGATAAAAATCGTCAAAAAACACCATAATATAATCCTTTTTCTTTTAAGGTAACATGGGGCCCCGGGGGGCCCATTCCATAATTATACCTATTTAGCTTTGCCTGAGATTGGGGGCCCTATAAATATCGGACGGATAAATAATAAAGTTGAATTTAAAATTTGTCCCATTAAAATCTACTTAAAAATGCCTTAGATATAGCTTTGTACAAAAATTGAACTATCTGGAAAATTCTAGATTGGATATTATTAGTTTAAAATCCTATAAATAATAAAGTTGAATTTAAAATTTGTCCCATTAAAATCTACTTAAAAATGCCTTAGATATAGCTTTGTACAAAAATTGAACTATCTGGAAAATTCTAGATTGGATATTATTAGTTTAAAATCCACCGATATTTCAATAAGGACTAATAAGCCTAATGAACAAAGCTAGGCTTAGATCCATAAATTCACTTAGAACCTATACCGTTGTCTAACCCTATTGATATTCATATAGCTTATATAAGGAAAAATGAACTGGGGCCCACAGCCCCAGAGAAATGGATATTATGAGTTCAGTACCCTTCAGTATTTGAATATGGATGATCATGTGTATGTGTAATAAACGTTGCAAAACGTTTTCTCTGAACCTGTGTTATTTTTCAATCAAGCTTGAAAGCATATCATGATTTATCTATTTTAAGGATTTGTTATTAAATTAAACTAAATTTTTTTTTTTTTTTCAAATATACTTACTCCTTGGCCTTTCGAAGTCGACATGTTATCTCATAATTTTGTAACTTGCTTTAGTGCCTAGCAATGAAGTTGTTCCCACAGGATGTGCACGGGAGACGAGCTTGTAGTATCTATTGTCGCCCTACGAAAACAATGAGCAACATAAACTATCAGACAAATGTTCTAATAACGGGATAAAAAAATGTATCCTAACTGGGTTAACATTGCATTTGGTGGGCAGCTCTAGATACTGTTCACAAAAGTCGTGATGAGTTCAACGGTACATTTAGTTATTAAAATTTGTTGTTTTTTTTTTAATATATCGATTGGTAGTTATCCCAACTAGTTCCATATTATTTATCGCCTTTAATATTCAATGAGTATTCCAGCAATTATCACATAAATGTATTTATCATGTTGATCTTGTAATTACAGGCCAGAAATTTACTGAAATTTTACTTCACAATGTCAAGACTTATTTAAACTTATCTGAGATTGAATATTTAAGTATCTTCTAACTGTTGTGGTTACATACCTCAAGAAGTGATCTCCCAACTCACGCATGAAAACGTCTACAAAATGATTATTTTTTTTTAGTCATTAGATTGCAATGTATCAATAGATTTTGAGGCTTAGGTTAGCGTGGATATCGTAAGACCTGAATAAGGGCTGAATCGGCCTGGCTACAATATGCAGCGTTGCTTCCCTCTTAATGGAGTGTTACAAATGAATTGATTTTTGTATTATAAATTATAGGGTGGCTTACGAGTTCATACAACTGTTAGGACATGCCCGGGCATATCCCTGGTCCTCTCTGTACCATTTAGTGGAATGGATTACTTTATAAGTCTCGTGTCATTTAAAAGTAGTAGTTAATACGAGGATTAAGGTATTTTAGGATTGTGAAGATTGCTCTAAATAGTGAACTTCTTTATTGTTAATATAGACTTGAGATGTGATGATTAAGATACCACTAATAACTTCTTCATTTTTTTTAAATGACACAGAAATTTAATTTTAAATGTTATTTGTAGTAGTTCTAAATTTTTAATTGAAGGGCAACATTGTGAAGCAACGGAAAGGTACTGCTTAAATTGTTTTGAATATTTAAATAATTAAAACTGTAATATATTTACGTAAAATCAAACAACATGTCTGTTTTTGAAAGCCTTAATTTCACATTGAGTCATCTGGGATTCGGTTCACTTAACAGGAGTATAAAGACACATGTGCCTTAGTTAATTCAATTTTCTCAGAAAATCTAACCCATGCAAAGTGGCCCACCTATTGCACCCACAACCAGTGGGTAACCAGAGCGAGACGGCCAGGGCATGTGACCGGGGCGCCTCACTGTAAAGCGGTTTTGAATGTAACATGTCAGTGACGGTATCAGACTAAAAGACACAGTTCGTGACCAACATTCGAATAACAATGTTTACAGAACTCCGAGTTGGAAACCTATTCTGCCAAGTAATGCATGTTTCAGTGAATTTGATGATTAACTGGGGTGGAGGGGCGGGCCATCCCTGGAGGTAATTTCTTTCTTTATTTGGGGGGGGGGAGGGGTATTTTCGGCCAACTGCAGAAATTTTTGTGGAAGAACGGGACAAATATCTTGACCCCCCCCCCCCCCCCCCCTTTAAACATTAGGAGGCATCGTTGAAGTTCAGAAAAATTTACAGAAGCTTTTCTACATTGTAGCGTTTAATTTCACTCAGATCTGGGTAAAGATTTTCTTAAAGGTAGTGGGACAAACTAAATAGTTGTTTTATTGTTAAGGTCTTGGATGTCCCTTGATAATAATTGGCCGTACGTTCAGTCAAATCTATTGTCTTTTTGAATTGCTAGGGTGGTTCCTCGGTGGACCCCATGTGGTATCATTGAGACTAGAGTATAGCGTATGGCTTGAGACTCATTGCGTCTATAATTTGGTTTTAGAATCATTTAGCCTAATGTATGCTTTGTTGCTCATTGAGTTAAATGTATTGTTGTTTATCATTGAGCCTAGGGTTCGCTTTGTTTACAATTGAGCCTAGGGTATAGTTTCTTTTATCATAAAGCTTAGGATAGTGTCTCTAAATATGTGAATCTCGGGCAGCGTTCCCCAAATTTAGGGCTGACCAGCGCCGGTCCGCGAGCCTTACGTTACCGGTCCGCACAGTGTATGCCATGAAAATGGGAGAAAAGGCATAGTTTGTAAATGAGGTCTGGATTTCACATTTTGTAAAGGAGGTCTGGATTTCACATTTTGTATTGCAGTATGTTTGGATGAGGTAGCAGCCATCATCGCAAAGCTGGCGCCTGACTGCAAGTCAACATAATGAGTCTCTCCGCCAAGATATTTGTTAAGGAAATGAACAATATGCTCGAGACATTGTAACAATTGTGAACTACTTAAAGCCAAAAACTTTGAATGTGGTACAGGAATATATAAGTCATTATCTGGTGACGTTGAGGCTGAACGCAAACAACGTCTACTGCAAGCCAAAGTACTTTGGCTTTCTAGAAATAAGGTTTTATCAAGAGGTTTTTTTATTGCAAACACCTTCTACTGCATGCCGAAGTACGTTGGTTGTCCAGAGGGAAGGTCTTATCAATAGTTGTATTTTTAATGTAATGAGAGCTTAAAGAATTTCTGGGGAAAAAAACTACAACAAAAACTAATTGGTCAGTAGTGTTTGGAAATGTGGATTGGATAGACACGTTGGCTTAATTTGCAGACATCTTTGCTAGATTTAATAAGATGAAAACATCCACGCAAGGAAAATGGCTTCGTGCTTTACAATGGTTGACAAGATTGGTGGTCAGAGGCTAGGAAAATTCGAGTGTCAGAAACTTGTTTGGTACGTTTCACAGCTCAGGGGTGGCGATTACTGATGTAGATAAATCGCTTGATGACACATCTCTATGAAATTTCATAGTGGTACACTTGAACAGCACCATCCGTCGTTTCGAGTTTTACTTTTATAGAGAAATCGATACATGGATAGGAACTGGATTAAATCCATTTTTCGCGCCAAAGGCTGATGTGATGTCACTTTTCAAGGTAAGTTCTGGATTCGAGCTACTGACGAAATATAAGAAGATATCTTTCACCACTATGACATCACTTTAGTATCTTTTTTGATTAATATAAAGGCAGAATAACTCTAATTTTCTGAATTTACCTTGTAAGTTCTTCCAGCATTTCATCAATTTTCCTCTGCGAAACTGGATTTTCGTCAATGAGCATTATTAAGACAAAGGACAGAAACACAATATATATTCGTTATTCTTGGCGTGTATCAATGTCTAAAATCTAAACATAACTTGATTTATTTGATGACAAGAAGGCTGTCCACATGTATCAATAAATAATCAGTGTTTTCTAAAATATCCCTGCAACGTGACTTCTTTAGGCCTGCAGCGTGACTTATTTAGGTCTGCAAAGTGACTCCTCTAGGTCTGCAACGGGACTCCTCTAGGTCTGCAAAGTGACTCTTCTAGGTCTGCAAAGTGACTCTTCTAGGTCTACAAAGTGACTCTTCTAGGTCTGCAAAGTGACTCTTCTAGGTCTGCAAAGTGACTCCTCTAGGTCTGCAAAGTGACTCCTCTAGGTCTGCAACGTGACTCTTCTAGGTCTGCAAAGTGACTCCTCTAGGTCTGCAAAGTGACTCCTCTAGGTCTGCAAAATGACTCCTCTAGGTCTGCAAAGTGACTCCTCTAGGTCTGCAACATGACTTATCTAGGTCTGCAACGTGACTCCTCTAGGTCTGCAAAGTGACTTTTCTAGGTCTGCAAAGTGACTCTTCTAGGTCTGCAAAATGACTCCTCTAGGTCTGCAAAGTGACTCCTCTAGGTCTGCAACGTGACTTCTCTAGGTCTGCAACGTGACTCCTCTAGGTCTGCAAAGTGACTCCTCTAGGTCTGCAACGTGACTCCTCTAGGTCTACAAAGTGACTCCTCTAGGTCTGCAACGTGATATTATTCTGGCACTTAAAAACAGTTGCAACCTGTGTACAGAAATCGTCATTTCGATCACAATTACACAATCTTGTTTTAGCATTGTCGGAGCAATCTTTGAGGCGGAGTTTCAGAAAGATCTCAAAAATATTATTGAATAATGTATGCAAGACATGTCTGATAGCGGTAAGTTGCAAATGAAGAATTTTTTTAAAAATGACAATCATAAGTTGTTAACAATGCAATATGACGAATCTACATTTGTCAGTGGCGCGGGGCAATTATTAGTTTTTCTTAGTTTTTTCTATGTTGTGTTACCATACATATCGTTATTACACGTTAAGTTTGCGTGTGCATGTCTAATAATGGGTTAGTTTGACCCCTGGCATACGAGCATAACGGAATTACAGTGTAGCCAAATGATGGATATCCAACAAGTGTGTCACCCACATGAAACGTTTGAAAGTCACAGATCTATGATACGGTTTTAGAATCATTGACTCGATTCGTTGATGAGGGAACACGTCGCTTTTTTGTGGCTTTATCTACACTTCAATCAAATTAAAAACGTACACAAAATGTATGAGTCGTCGAAATAATCCTTCGAGTTACGCTTGGATAACCAGTGTCACAATTGTCAGGTGGGTCGGAAAAAAAGGGGGGGGGTGGTGGGGGTGGGGTTGTTCTCCCCATGAGATACAGGTTTTCCAACGTTCTTAATCAAGCCGTGCAAGACGGCGAGCCGTGAATATTAATGGGCCTAATTCTTGAGTGCACTGAGCCGTATTGCAGTATAACATGGCTTTTCATGCCTTGCCGTATACACTGACAACTCTACTATTTTAAATCCTTGATTTACATCAGGTTCTCCAAACTACGGCCCGCGAGGCCCTCTCATGAGGCCCGTGGTGACCTTTTTCTCTAGGAAAAAAAAAATACGGAAATTTACGTGTATCCTGCCAAGATCAGCCGCCGCTTACGTTTCACCGAATTTAAATAGATGTTGTTTTCCAACCGATCACTACATTGCAAAACTTCATTCGCTGCCTATTGTTTCTACTTCCGTTCACAGTCAATGGGATGATATAACACCATCTAGTGGTGGAGTTTTTAAATGGTTTGCTGCTTGTTCAATATTTGATTATTTTGATCCCAGTTTGCCCCTTGCGGTTGACTGCTGCGATGAGGTGTTGGTGTCAGTAAGTGTCTGATTGCGAAACATGTTGCACTCTATTTTATTGAATGATAATTTCCTTCGCGTAATCACTTATCACCTTGTTTAAGGTATTGGGAATGTCATTAGTTTAGTAAGAATTTTTCGCATACTCTAAAAAGACAGCATTAAAAGCCACAAACTCTCTATCGTAATTGGACATATTTGCACACTATTTCAGGTAGTTTTCTCTTAAGAAATCATACGAATTTTTTAAAATTGTTTTGGGTCATTTGCAGCTATAATTGCGACGAAATAAATTCGCATAATTCGCAGGTATTTTTTAACGATATTGTGTGCAAGATACTTTCAGATTCAGTATGTGTCCATCTTAAGTTCACTTTATTGTAATGCCCAGATATGGCCGAGAAGAGGAAAAGAAAATAGAAGATAAGTGTCGGCAAATTCATGAAGAATGGAGTTAGAAATACTTCATCAAATCCGTCGAGAAAGCATGGTGTGTGGTTTGTAACAAAACCGTGGTTGTGATGAAAGAATACAACCTGCGATGTCTTGATAAAAGCAAACATCAGGAGAAATATGCACAGATGGAGGGTAAAGTCCGTGACGAAAATGTTTCTAAATTACGAAATCAACTCACATTTCAGAGGACATTGTTTAGTAAATCCTCAAAAGAAAATGAATCCTTATGGGTCGTCCATTAATTATTACGCATTCCCCTTTAGGCAGCTGTCCCTTATACAAAACATTATGACTGTAGGGAAATCAATTTATTACTTGTTTAGCTTGTTAATCAACAAGTTAAAAAGTTTTCACTTTTAAATTTTATAATGCATAATCAATTAAAAGGTTGTCAAGGACTAAATATCATTGTCTGTGGAAGTGTAAATATGATTATTGTCATTATAGCTTCTATCATCTTCCCATGGAGGGAGTAGCTAGGGGTTGCTGTATGGTAGCAATGGGCATCAGGGACATCATTTGGGTAGGGAAAGGGGGCATTTGCCCCCCCCCCCGCCACCCCTCTTGATTTTGCAGGTTTTATTTAAATCGCTATGTACTGTTGTGCCTCCAGTAATCAACAACTTAACAAGCCGACCAATTTTTGGTTCTGCCCCCCCCCCTTCCCCTGAAAAATACCTGAAATCACACCCCTGATGAGCATAGTGTATAGTAGTTGATTTATTATTTTCATCTTGTGGAACTGATACACCAGACAAGTCAACATCATCCTTATCTAATAATTCAGCACTTAAAAAAGAAGCATTGTTGGTGTGAGAAATAATTGCCATAAGCTTTCTCTGTCTTTGAGTTGTTATAGTTGTTATTGAACAGCGATGAATTAGTGGGGGTGGGGGGGGTTAATTGAACACCGAGTACAATGGTGTGTTAATCATTCTAGTGAGCCGATTAAGAGAAACATGACAGGTAAAGAGATGTCGACTTTTGATTTCTCTTGCACTAACAAAGAATGCTAACATTCTGACCAGCCATCTGAATTGCACAGACAAACAAACATTAAATAACTCTTATATCGTTAAAGGCCTAAACATATATGACTATTTACACTCATTAAATTGTTAAAAATAAAGTATGTAAAAGTCAATTTTTTAGATTAAAATTCTAATAGAACGAACATGCATTTTTTCGTTATTTTAGTCAGTGTTTTTTACCCCTGTCTGCAGGATGGCATGCAATGGTATTTGCACACAAAGCTACATCTTCAAATTGTTTTGACTTTTATGAGCCAAGGGCCTCAGCCACCACTAACAAACATTACTTTCACTAATTCATCATCTGTAAACGGTTTACCACTTTTAGCCAGGACGTAGGCAAATTTATAGAGGCCTTATTTAAAGGGGCATCCATTAATTACGTCAACAAAATAGGAGGGGGGGGAGAGGAGGTTGGGAAATGTTTGACAGTTGTTGACAGGGGGGTGGAGAGGGCGAGTTTAGATAAGTTGACGTCAACAATCATCCCCTGGGAATCCAAGCATGGACAAGAAAAGAGTCAGTTCAATCTGAGTTCAAGGGTGCGGTGAAGCAGGCCAAAGCCATACAAGGGCTCTAGTGCCAAGGGAGTGGAAGTTTAGCAGGCTTTAAATATCAAGTTGAAATCTCTCCATTCACCACTAAAATAAACAATTACGGAAGATCTACAAAACAAAAACAAAATACATGTATGGAGAGAAAGCGGGTGTAAAACTAAGGGCTTCAGATCATAAGCCAAGCACTTAAGGCTACAGATGATAGGCTAAACCCTTAACCCTATAGATGATAGGCCAAGCACTTAGGGCTTCAGATCATAACCAATCACTTAAGGCTACAGATGATTGGCTAAGCCCCTATCCCTATAGATGATAGGCAAAGCACTTAGGTCAACAGATGATAGGCCAAGAACTTAGGGCAATAGATTTTAGGCAAAGCCCATGTCTATAATTTATACCTGTTGTATAAAACTCCAGTTCAGTTGAAACTTGAATTATGTCAAAATGCGATATCTAGCCTTTATTTTAAATTTTTAAAAAATTCAATGCAAGTTTTTTTGTTTTTTTTAAAGAATTTTGACAATTGAAATCATTTAATTTGAGCTAAAAATTACGTTGAGTATATTATACCAAGAGCAACTGAGAAATAATTGTTAAAAAATTAACAATAATTTATTTCACATTTACTTAAAATGTCCGGATCATGAAATATTATTTAGTCAAGAAACACAAGCAAAAGCAAATAAAAATTAAATCTACAAAATAAAATCTTTAAAATATTTGTAATTCCTATTTGAAAACACTATAATGTACTTTAAAGAAAGGTACAGGTAACCAATGCTCAGTTCAATTGAATTGGCCGCTATTTTGGTGATTCCAATAATGCTGGAGGAGAGTTGTTCAAAAACACCAATGTTTATGAAAAGTATAACAATATCTGGGTTATAACAAATGAAATGTTTATCTAACAAACGTAATCAATAACAGAACTAAAAATGTATCTGATTTTCACTTCTGACACCTAGTTTAGAGCGCATCTTCTGCTGGACTACCTTCAAGTGTATTCAAAGTTTTTCACATTTATCGCTTCCACTACTGCCAATATTTATGTCAATACTACTGACTATACTACTGACACTATTTCTGCAACTACTACTGCCATTGTTAATGCCATTACTACTGCCACTATTACTGCCCCTACTACTGACATTATGTCGAGCATCGGAGTTAATTAATAATTTTTGCTACTGAATATTGTGCTTGATTACGCGCGGATAGTGTTTGAGAGTTTTATTAGTTAGTGAACGCTCTTCCCACGCTTGACTTGGTGAAGTATTTTTATGCTGATTATGACGTATTGTCTAGTCTGTTTTGTGACGTACGTTTTATTCGTCTGTCAGTCGTGAATGGAACTCTGTGGAAGTAGGATGTGTCTTATTTCGGTCTGATAGCGAGCTGCGCTATATGAATATGTTTATGGCGTTAACAGCCTGTGTATATAGTTAGATAATAAAGGTACATTTATTTTGATAAAGGACTTAAGTTGATTCACTACTGGTACGACCTATTAACAACGTGTGATGATTTAACCAATCTAGTAGAAGCAAGGATTTGACACACTACTAATGGTACCTACTAATCTACTTCAAATTCGATTACTACTATCAATACTACAAGTAATATTTCTAACACTAGCATACTTCTACAATAACTACTACACGATTGCTATTACTTTAATACTACTACTACTACTACTACTTTTACTACTCCTGTTTTTCTAAAAGATGTCGTGCTTTCTTTCTCTGCTTGATTTATTTCTCATCAATTACAATAAAAATCCTTTTGCAGCTTTCTTATTTTTTTATGTCTATCAACATAATTTCTTTAATTTGTTATTACAATGCGCATCACAAGACACTTGTCATCTGATCCACGTGTCCGAACCCCTGACATTTGCATGACACCATCAATCACTGTGGTTGGGGTCATTTATTTCGATCGCATTCAGGTTTCTTGCTCCTTCTGGTGCTGTTTGTGGCCTCTTTCGTTTGACCTTCGTTCCATCGTCAGTAACCTTGTAACATTGCCATTTGGGGCCGTAACGATGTCTCGTCCGTCTGAAAAAAAAAAAGATAACAGTCAATGAAGGACCTGCCAGTCATTTGAGTTCTTTTCATTTGGCTGTAAATGTCGCTCTTCAATATAAAGACAATAGTCCTGCTCGGAGTGGACAACCCCCTCACACACACTTCCTACGCCAGTGACTCGCCGGTCATTTTGGATTTGTTTCATTAAACTTTCCGCGACAGATAATCTCCAATTATTATTGTAGGTTTCATTGGAGGTGTGCGTGTGAGTTAAATTTGTAATGGATTTCATGTTTTTAAAAATGTTGGCGAAACATTACTGTCTACAGCGTAAGAGATGCATTTACCCAGTCCAATGTAAAATTAGCTTTTATCGAGATTAACGTAACAATACAATCAATTCATCTATTATAACACTTACACAGCAAAGTAGGCTTCCTTCCTCCGTTTTCCCTTCTTAGTTTTCCCGACTTGAGTCGGCCCTTTGGGGAGAAAGTACAAACATTAGAGGCTCTGGTTAATGGGATACATTTGCTAGGCTGCATCAAAACCAAACTTAAATTCTCTAGAAAATTGAAACAAGCTTGGAAAAAAACAAGTTGTTGATTTTTCTATAAAGACATTCCTTGAAAATCTGATTTCAATATTTTGTTCTACAGCTTCCATCATAACTTCATATTTTGTTAAATTAGCATTGGAAGCATAACTATAACTAGCCGCTGGCCGCTCATCTGTAGAAATGGGGTGGGGGTGGGTGTGGCAGGCTATGCGGTGAGGTGGGGCATAAAATCTCTAAAGCCCTAGGCATTAAACAAGGGGAAGATTTTCTGGGCATCCCCCATCAACATTTAATCAAAAGGCTTTCAATGGGCTGGTGACTTTGTGTGTGGATTTTTCTTATCCGTTATAAAATAAACAAATAAATTCTGAAACTTTCTCAATTCACGAGTATTTCTGAAAACAAGAAATATGATATCAAATAATAAAACTTAAACTATGTCACTCTCATAAACTATGTCACTCTAATAAGTAATGAACCCTCCAAGCCAACTTATACACAATTGTAATTGACTGGAAGCCTTTTCAAAACCAAAAACTATACAAAAATATTTTACATAAGAGATTTTTTTAAATGTCAATTTATTACTGACAAATCTATTCAAAAGATTCATGGAAACAAGAAATACACAACAAATATAATACAAGACGTATTAAACATGTGTTACGTATGTGTTGAATGTGTGTTAGATATGATTTAAATATGCGTTACATATGTGTTATATATTTGTTAGATATTGATAAACATGTGTTAGACATGTTTTAGATATGTGTTAGATATTGAGTTTAATATAAGTTAAATATATGTTAGAAATGTGTTAAATAGCTGTTAAATATGTGTAACATATGTTTGAGATATATTTCAAATATGTGTTCAATTAGTATTGAATGTGTGCTGTAACATCTCTATGATTGGTATATATATATTTTTTGAGATTCTGGAGTGAAATGAGATTTAGGAGGACAGATGAGAGAAAAGTATGGTGCAGCCACGTTTCTTAGACGGGAAAGATTGTGAATGAAGGATGGCATATACTAATATAAGTTATTCTTATAACATGAAACGAGCCGACTTTGGATGCATTATTTGTTTACTTACTGTGAGTAAGACAATAAAAAAAGTGTTGTGTCAAACCAGGAATTCATACTTTCGTTGTGGGGGTGAGGAATGCGAGTGAGCCATTTGTGATGCATGGAGCCTCTACCCCTCCCCACCCCCTCCAAAAAATTGAAATAGGAATAAGACAGTATTATAATATTACATTGCATTCACTAAAACCAAAATCCGTTGCATGTGTTAGATATGTGTTAAATGGGATTTAAATGTGTTAGATATGTGTTAGACATGTGTTACACATGTTTTAGATATGTGTTAGATATGTGTTTGATGAGTGTTAGATGAGTGTTAGATGTGTGCTAGATGTGTGTTAGATATGTGTTAGACATGTGTTACACATGTGTTAGATATGTGTTAGATGTGTGTTAGATGTGTGTTAGATATCTGTTAGATGTGTGCTAGATGTGTGTTAGATGTGTGTTACACATATGTTACACATGTTTTAGATATGTGTTAGGTGTGTGTTAGATGTGTGCTAGATGTGTGTTAGATGTGTGTTAGATGTGTGTTAGATGTGCGTTAGATGTGTGTTAGATGTGTGCTAGATGTGTGCTAGATGTGTGTTAGATGTGTGTTAGATGTGTGCTAGATGTGTGTTAGATGTGTGTTAGATGTGTGTTTGATGTGTGTTAGATATGTGTGTTAGATATGTGTGTTAGATATGTGTGTTAGATGTGTGTTAGGTGTGTGTTAGATGTGTGTTAGGTGTGTGTTAGATGTGTGTTAGATGTGTGTTAGATGTGTGTTAGATGTGTGTCTGTAGAAATGGGGTGGGGGTGGGTGTGGCAGGCTATGCGGTGAGGTGGGGCATAAAATCTCTAAAGCCCTAGGCATTAAACAAGGGGAAGATTTTCTGGGCATCCCCCATCAACATTTAATCAAAAGGCTTTCAATGGGCTGGTGACTTTGTGTGTGGATTTTTCTTATCCGTTATAAAATAAACAAATAAATTCTGAAACTTTCTCAATTCACGAGTATTTCTGAAAACAAGAAATATGATATCAAATAATAAAACTTAAACTATGTCACTCTCATAAACTATGTCACTCTAATAAGTAATGAACCCTCCAAGCCAACTTATACACAATTGTAATTGACTGGAAGCCTTTTCAAAACCAAAAACTATACAAAAATATTTTACATAAGAGATTTTTTTAAATGTCAATTTATTACTGACAAATCTATCCAAAAGATTCATGGAAACAAGAAATACACAACAAATATAATACAAGACGTATTAAACATGTGTTACGTATGTGTTGAATGTGTGTTAGATATGATTTAAATATGCGTTACATATGTGTTATATATTTGTTAGATATTGATAAACATGTGTTAGACATGTTTTAGATATGTGTTAGATATTGAGTTTAATATAAGTTAAATATATGTTAGAAATGTGTTAAATAGCTGTTAAATATGTGTAACATATGTTTGAGATATATTTCAAATATGTGTTCAATTAGTATTGAATGTGTGCTGTAACATCTCTATGATTGGTATATATATATTTTTTGAGATTCTGGAGTGAAATGAGATTTAGGAGGACAGATGAGAGAAAAGTATGGTGCAGCCACGTTTCTTAGACGGGAAAGATTGTGAATGAAGGATGGCATATACTAATATAAGTTATTCTTATAACATGAAACGAGCCGACTTTGGATGCGATATTTGTTTACTTACTGTGAGTAAGACAATAAAAAAAGTGTTGTGTCAAACCAGGAATTCATACTTTCGTTGTGGGGGTGAGGAATGCGAGTGAGCCATTTGTGATGCATGGAGCCTCTACCCCTCCCCACCCCCTCCAAAAAATTGAAATAGGAATAAGACAGTATTATAATATTACATTGCATTCACTAAAACCAAAATCCGTTGCATGTGTTAGATATGTGTTAAATGGGATTTAAATGTGTTAGATATGTGTTAGACATGTGTTACACATGTTTTAGATATGTGTTAGATATGTGTTTGATGAGTGTTAGATGAGTGTTAGATGTGTGCTAGATGTGTGTTAGATATGTGTTAGACATGTGTTACACATGTGTTAGATATGTGTTAGATGTGTGTTAGATGTGTGTTAGATGTGTGTTAGATGTGTGTTAGATGTGTGTTAGATGTGTGTTAGATGTGTGTTAGATGTGTGTTAGATGTGTGTTAGATGTGTGTTAGATGTGTGTTAGATGTGTGTTAGATGTGTGTTAGATGTGTGTTAGATGTGTGTTAGATGTGTGTTAGATGTGTGTTAGATGTGTGTTAGATGTGTGTTAGATGTGTGTTAGATGTGTGTTAGATGTGTGTTAGATGTGTGTTAGATGTGTGTTAGATGTGTGTTAGATGTGTGTTAGATGTGTGTTAGATGTGTGTTAGATGTGTGTTAGATGTGTGTTAGATGTGTGTTAGATGTGTGTTAGATGTGTGTTAGATGTGTGTTAGATGTGTGTTGGATGTGTGTTAGATGTGTGCTAGATGTGTGTTAGATATGTGTTACACATGTGTTATACATGTTTTAGATATGTGTTAGATATGTGTTAGATGTGTGTTAGATGTGTGTTAGATATGTGTGTTAGATATGTGTGTTAGATGAGTGTTAGATGTGTGTTAGATGTGTTCTAGATGTGTGTTAGATGTGTATTAGATGTTTGCTAGATGTGTGTTAGATGTGTGTTAGATGTGTGTTAGATGTGTGCTAGATGTGTGTTAGGTGTGTGTTAGATGTGTGTTAGATGTGTGTTAAATGTGTGCTAGATGTGTGTTAGAAGTGTGCTAGATGTGTGTTAGATGTGTGCTAGATGTGTGTTAGATGTGTGTTAGATGTGTGTTAGATGTGTGCTAGATGTGTGTTAGATGTGTGTTAGATGTGTGTTAGATGTGTGCTAGATGTGTGTTAGATGTGTGTTAGATATGTGTGTTAGATATGTGTGTTAGATGTGTGTTAGGTTTGTGTTAGATGTGTGTTAGGTGTGTGCTAGATGTGTGCTAGATGTGTGTTAGATGTGTGTTAGATGTGTGTTAGATGTGTGTTAGATGTGTGCTAGATGTGTGTTAGATGTGTGCTAGATGTGTGTTAGATGTGTGTTAGATGTGTGATAGATGTGTGTTAGATATGTGTTACACATGTGTTACACATGTTTTAGATATGTGTTAGATGTGTGTTAGATGTGTGCTAGATGTGTGTTAGATGTGTGTTAGATGTGCGTTAGATGTGTGTTAGATGTGTTCTAGATGTGTGTTAGATATGTGTTACACATGTGTTATACATGTTTTAGATATGTGTTAGATGTGTGTTAGATGTGTGTTTGATGTGTGTTAGATGTGTGTTAGATGTGTGTTCGATGTGTGTTAGATATGTGTTAGATGTGTGTTAGATGTGTGTTAGATGTGTGTTAGATGTGTGTTAGATGCGTGTTAGATGTGTGTTAGATGTGTGTTAGATGTGTGCTAGATGTATGTTAGATGTGTGTTAGATGTGTGTTAGATATGTGTGTTAGATATGTGTGTTAGATGTGTGTTAGATGTGTGTTAGATGTGTGTTAGATGTGTGCTAGATGTATGTTAGATGTGTGTTAGATGTGTGTTAGATATGTGTGTTAGATATGTGTGTTAGATGTGTGTTAGATGTGTGTTAGATGTGTGTTAGGTGTGTGTAAGATGTGTGTTAGATGTGTGTTAGATGTGTGTTAGATGTGTGCTAGATGTGTGTTAGATGTGTGTTAGATGTGTGTTAGATGTGTGTTAGATGTGTGCTAGATGTGTGTTAGATATGTGTTACAAATGTGTTATACATGTTTTAGATATGTGTTAGATGAGTGTAAGATGTGTGCTAGATGTGTGTTAGATGTGTGTTAGGTTTGTGTTAGATGTGCGTTAGATGTGTGTTAGATGTGTGTTAGATGTGTGTTAGATATGTGTTAGATGTGTGTTAGATGTGTGTTAGATGTGTGTAAGATTTGTGTTAGATGTGTGCTAGATGTGTGTTAGATGTGTGTTAGATGTGTGTTAGATGTGTGTTGGATGTGTGTTAGATGTGTGCTAGATGTGTGTTAGATATGTGTTACACATGTGTTATACATGTTTTAGATATGTGTTAGATATGTGTTAGATGTGTG
>CAXITT010001087.1:133135-175247 GCA_964033795.1 Lymnaea stagnalis | reverse complement strand
TATTTTTCATTTGTAATTCAAATAAATGTCACCTTGTTGCTGTATGAATGTGCTGCTCCACAAAAACTAATAATATAGACTTTTTAATTACCCTAACCTGTCTTGGCATGAAGACTGAATGATAAAATTTATTACCTTGACCAGTTGGTTCAAATAGACTGATGAGCTGAATGAATTACCCTAATGCTCAGTTCACACAATCAAATTCTCATCAAATTTTCGTTCATACATTTGATTCAATTTATGTATGAAGCCTTGTCATAACTTTCAAATCAGAATTTGATCAAATTTTTATGGCATGCAAATTTCTTAAAATCTGTATGATTATGCAACCTCCATATCACATGAACAAACACTAAGAAGAATTTCATCAAGCTAGGTCACTAGGTCTTGTTTATATTGACTAAGCTAAGTTATCAAAACAACAGCAGCCTCCAAGTAATAATAATGTACTTAATTTAGAAAAAGATGTAATAGAAAAATTAGACAATAAATCGGCGAAGGGCATGATGTAATTGAAAGGTATTTATAAATAGACTTATTACTTGTACAGCATATATACTATAACCCTGTAACTGTAACACTAATGACTACTTAGTACTTCCAATTGGATCAATGAGAAATTTTACCAGCTCGAGCTCCAGGCAAAGAAAATATTGCTCTTGGGCTCCGTAACCCTGATTACAAATAACAATTTGAAATTTAATTCTCCTACCCCATCCCCCTTTTTTGTTTTCAGTGCTATTATAGCAAATGGGTGCCTCCTTGATTAAATTAAAAAGTTCAACTTTTTAAATTATTTAACTTACTATAGGCACAGTATAGGTTAGTTATTATATTATTCTTCTGTGGCGACCCCTTAGGTCCACTTTTTAATAATTTCCACAGAAAACGTAAAATCTTATTATATTATTGTTTGAGTCATGCTATAGACATTTTTTTTTTTGGTAGAATGTAGAAAAACTTGACTTTAGATATAATAAATATTTAAATAAGGACCTTCAAATGAGATAGAATCATAGTAAAAAGCTTACATTTCTCAAAAATACTGTTACATTGTACAAGTATAGTAAAGCTCTCCTGAACATTCATAAATAAAAGTTCATTAATAAAAAAAATAATCAATATAATTTTTAAATTGATTTAATGGGAATTTTAGGTGCTATTTGACAAGTTATGAGATACCGGTAGTTAAAAAGAGAATTAGCAGTACTCCTCTTCTCAGTCTGATCAACTGCCAGTGGAAAATAGGCCATTAACTATTTCTTTCCATTTCTTCCATTCTCTAGATATCTTCTCCAGCTCTTGACAATTTTTATAACCCGGTATATTTTTGTGGACATCCCTTTACCAAGTTTAGGGAAATCATTCCTGATTTATGTATTAAAATGAACAGAACGCTCATTTGTAGTACACGGCATTAGATTTTAAAAATTATATTGAGTACAATTATGTATACTTTTTATATACTGGTACTCTAATTTAAACTGTAAAAGATAATATTTTAGGGAGTGGTAATCTCCTTTTAAAAACAACTTACAGGTAAAACACCTGATTTAAAACATACAAATACAAGTTCAATCACAGATTTCACAAGAACTCAGAAACAAATTGGTATAAATTTTATTAAAAAATAAGCAGTGCTGAGTGAAGTTATCAATAAGCACTACCATTAGTTGCAGCATTTGCATATTTGAAAATAGGATGTCTCAATCATCTTTGACAATAGAAATCTTGTCATTTCATCGTCTCTCAAGTTAGGGTATTGTAAATGTGTGTGTAGTAATTTCTGGAGAAAAAAAAAATGCATTTTATTTATTACTCATAAAAATATATAAAATATATACATTATAGAGTTATCACACAAACACTTATTTTAAAGCATAAACATTTATATTTCCCAGTTATCATATGTAACGTTTATAATGTAATGTTACTTGGAAACGTGAGCTAATGTATTTTATTTCTTCAGTGCAAGTGATGATTTGCCAATGTAACTATCTCATTCACCTTTACAAATGACTGTCTCTTTCTCCGCCAAGAAGTAATAAGGTCCAATGAAAATTACACAGTACTTTATTAAGATATTTGATAAATACATTACATGGTTCCTTGACATCAGAATTGTTCGAACATTTATAGTGTAACATGAAGAATATATATCCATACACTTACAAAAATGTATCTGATAATAAATTCATTAAATCCATCTGAAAAATACATGTCAACCTTCTCCATTAAAATTATGTCGTTCACTCCCTTCACTCAAGAAAAAATGAATTCTCCATACACTATAAAAATTAGTTCCTTTTTTCTCGTGTTTCTATTCAAATCACATTGCCTTTGTGCCGTGAGAGCAAATATTAGTGCCGTGAGAGCAAATGTTAGTGTCCTGTGAAAAAATCCATGTCATATGAATAAGTAACATGGTCTGTTACACACATGAGTGATAGTAAAACAACAAATATAGAATAACTATAGCATGGTATGACAATCCACGTAAGTTCAATATGTTTTTGTCATTTTCTTTATACCGATACTCAATTTGTCTTGACCAAAAATCAGCAATAATGTTGTTTTTTCCTTTTATTGATTTTATTTCAATTGATAGAGTATTGAAGACTATCTGTTGATCTTGTTATTGGCTATTTTCTTTTTGTTTAGTACCATTAATGGTTTATGATCTGTTAAGAGACTAAACTTTCTTACTTAGAATTTGATCAACAACAAAGAAACCACACACAAAATAGTGCCTTCATACTAAAATTTGACGCATTTTGAAGAAATTTGACAGGAATTTGATCGTGCTACCTGAGCATTACCCTGTCAGTACATATTAATGTATTTACAGTTATTGATGTTGTCAAAAAATTAAAGCTAAATAAATTTAAATATTAACTTAAATTTAAATAACATCACTAGGCAATGTTTCAACTTGTGCATTCATTTCGAACATCACTGGACAATTATTCAACTTGTGCTTTCATTTAAAAACCTCACTAGAAAAAGATTCAATTTATGCATTCATTTCCAACATCACTAGACAATTGAATAGCACAAATCACTAAGAGTCACATAACTAGATAAGTGACTAACAAACAAATTATTAGTTACACATGATGACGCAATTGACTATTAATCAAATAACTAGTGACACATAACTGTAAAAGTTACTAACAAACAAATACTACAGACATGTGTCTAAAGCTGGAAAGCTTAACAATCAAATCATATTTATTACAACACTAGTAAAGAATGTACTAAGAAGTATATTAATAGTTTTTAGTTAATGGACAAGAGGTGGCTTTGGCTGAATGATTGATTTAACAAAAGCACATGAGTATTAAATTTGAATTTTTTTGATGATTATGATAAGAAGATTTTCACCTATAGCAAATAATTAAGGGTGGCGAGTTTAAAAAACAAAAGTAGGATGGGGGAGGGATGTCTTCAAAAGATTGCCATAGCATTTTTGACTATTTAAAACAATTTTCAAAGAACAAATAAAAAAAGTCCCACTAAACATGACATTATTTAACACCAAAAACAGTTTGTAGCAATTAAAAGTTTATGATCACAATGTGCTTTCGATTCACCAAGATGATCCATAAGATAAAAAGAAATCCCAGTGTCAGGGGATAAAAGAAGCAAGTGGAGCAAGACATAAGTATAACTCTAGAATTATCAATGTTACCATTATCAGAATGTTTGAATTTGAACTTTCTATGTGAGCTCTTTTGAATAGTACACTGCAAGGCAAGGTTGGGTAATTTGTTCCCAAATCAAAGGTTATTAATTTTTATCAATGCTAACAAGTATAAAGTAACTGACCTTACTAGTAAGGTATAAACTAATTTCAAATTTTAAAAATAATTTAACAATCATAAGATATAAATCTCTGTTACCATAAATTTCATATCAGTTTATAAATATTAAAAATAGAAAGTATTTTTAATATTTTCTTGATAAATTATTTACACAAAAATAAAACATGAATCAAATTTACCACAAAAAAATTGAATTTATTATAATAATGAACAGGATATCCCAGAAGAATTCTCTTTATAAGTATAAAAGTCATTTTGGCTACTTCTATTAGAATGTATATTAAAAAGTATTTCAAATATTTAAAAGATTTTCAGAAAAGTAACAGGTACACAAATGCAATTATATTAGCTTAAGAATTTAGTGCTAATTTACAGAACACCGGTCACAAAGTCTCAAATAGAGATACTCCCCCCCCCCCCCCCCCCCCCCCCCCCATCAATTATTGCAAAATACGGTCAAAGGGAAGAAACCTTGAAAATAAACAGATGTTTTAAAGATGACAGCGATAACTTCCCATTAATTATAGGGTAATTTTATTTAATCGCTTCAAGAAAGTTAACTCTTGCGACCTTGGTGAAAGATCGTATTAACTTGGTTACTGTTCCTAATTCTTGATGAAATTATGGGAACTAACTGCTGTCACCTTGATGGGTAAAATAATTTTTTGAGTTGCCTCTAATTGAGTACTCTTTTATAACAAAAGTTTTTTTTTTAATCAACATAAATTTCTTAACTTTCCTTAGAAAAAGAATTCTTTTGTGGTTTGAATAACTTTTCCTAAATTATTTTGTGGACTATAAATATAACTTTGTCAGTATTTTTCAAGATACAAAGCAAACATTGGTAAATTTAAAGGACGAATGCCACTATTTTATCGAATTTGATGAATGTATCCCTAAATCGATCCCTATGCCTAACTTGAACCCTAATTTAGATCCCCTAACTGTAACTAACCTGATGAACCCTAAATCAAAATCGATCCCTCAACACTCAACCTAACACTGATAATTTCTAAACAAAACCCTAATTCACTGCAACTATAATAAACTCCCAAAAGCCGCAGTGGCATTTGTCCTTTCAATTAGCCCAAACATTAGTTAGTTGTTCTTAACTGTTGTGTGTGTGAGGTGGGGGTACTGTGTGAAGTCAAATTATGTATTATAGTATAGGCACTATACTATAGGCATAGGTATAATTTAATTAAGATTAATTAAATTAAAATCAAGCTATTTAATTTACTAAATTTAGTTTTTAATAGTTTTTTAAAGAACAAAGTGGCTATTCGTACCCAGGTACCAGAAGTGAGAGGTTTGGATTAAAAAATGATTGAAAATTTATTGTTGGGTTTGTAAGACAAAAGGAGGTATTGAATGGACTATCATATATGTTTGTAAACTTAAGTCTTCAGCTTAACTGCAATAAACTACCACTAAAAATGACGTCCTAATAGCACTGAGTGAAAATGGACCCAGTACGCAGCGCCGCCATTCGCACCCGGGTACCATTAGACTCAAGCTATTCGGATGTCATTTGTGGTAGTTTATGTTAGTAAAACTGAAGAAGTAAGTTTACAATCGTATCCCAATCTCTCACTTCTGGTACCCGGGTACGAATAGTTGCAGCCTTTAAAGAATGTCAATGTAATTATATATATCTATTCAAACCCTTTCCATCGCAACTGGGTGTAATACACCCCAACTGGGTGTAATACACCCAGAGACAGACTGTGATTACTGGTATCTCGAGTCTCCTTTTTAATAACCTTTCGCATACTCGCCCTCATCCACGAGGTAGTTGGAATTAGCACCTTGGCCCTGGTGGTTGCAATTATATAAAGTATATAATATAAAGCATGCGAAAGTGACTAATATTTGGGGGCGTAATCTTTTTTTTTTACAGTCCCAAGCATAATTTAATAGAAGGAAAAAACGTCTAAACTGGCTTATGAACATCATTGTTTGGTTGTTATTTATTGATTATTTGAGTCTGTGTAATCTATAAAATTAATTTTAATTTTTTACAATAAAAAATACCGTGGAACCTCTCATAGCGAGCATAATTTGTTCCAGAATCTTACTCGTTAAGCGAAACACTCGTTAAACAAAACAATTTTTCCAATGTAAACAAACCAATGTAAAATACGATAATGCGTTCCATGCAGAAAAAATAAAAAATTTTTAAAAAATGTTATTAACATTTTTTCAAATAAAATTACTTATGAATTTTTAAGGAGTGCAACAACTTGGAATACAATCTAGAAAATTGTATAGGGCGAAAATAAGTTTCGCCTTCTCACAAATAATGTTTTCATTAATAGTGTCACCTTGTGATCGCTTCTCGTTTATCCATATTAGAAGCAACCTCTCAACATTATCAAGAATACGTAACCGTTTCGAAGACATTCTTGACACCCCTTTGAAGCTTCCATCTCCTTAATTTTGTTTTTGTTCTTGAAAATAGTGCAGATCGTTGATGTTGACCGATTTGTATGTGCGCGCTAGATTAGCTACGCTCACATCTTGTCCAATGATTTTACGTTTCATTTCTATAGTTATTTTTTCTCTCTTACGATTGTCTTCTTGTGGTTTTTTCTTCGAAGACATTTTAGCACAGGTTATTACACTATGCACATAAAAAATTTCTAATACTGTCTGAATACAAAATTTTTAAAAACTGGTGATCACACACGAAAACAATACGCTAACAGACCGAGTGCTAGACACAGACTAATGCATCGGCGCGGAAGTCCTGGCTCACAAATAATTGTCGGGAAAAAGGGACTTCCCCTTTCTGCGTAACTCGTTGTGTGAAATCTCGCTTGTTAAGGGAGAAAATTCTTAACATTTATTTTGCTCGTTGTGCGAATGATTCGTTAGGAGAGGTGCTCGTCATGAGAGGTTCCACTGTATTCTGAATCCATTTGGGTACTGGTACTAACAATAATTACATTAACATGTATTCAACATAACATAATATTTTAAAGCAGAACAGTCACGTGTACACATGGAAAATAGGGGCTTTGCACCTCAGCTTGCAGTTTATACATAAAAGAACAGAATGGTCTTTGTAAATATAAATATGTTTTAATAAACTTGCTGAGTTGAAGTGGTTTGGGCAGCTATTTGAAGTGTTTGTAAAGATTTCAAAACACTGGGGATGTTTTGTGTGCAATGTCAAAATTGGCTGTCTGTAATTGGCTGCAGTGGATGCCAAGTCAACAATGTTGAAAAACACAACCAAAGGCCATCTTTTACTTTTTTGTATTCACAGTGCAGTCAACTATTGTTTGTGTCATTTTATCATTAATATTCTGAAAAATTGCTTCAGTAGTAGATAATACGCGATCTATGAAGGGAGTTTGGTTTCAGGTCAATTAAATCATGCCACATATTAAAAAAGAAAAATAACATAAAGAGAGCCATTTACTGTGATATAAGACTATGGGGGTTACCCGTCCAGTTGCCAGGAATTACCAGAAACACTTTTTCCCATTATTATAAGTGTGAGGTTGTGCTATACCCAGTCACTAGGGACAGGGTATACTATATGTTATTTGGGAAAGTGTTAAATGATATTTCACCATTTTAGTTTATATTAAATGCAATTTTTTTTTAGTTTGATTTGCGTTAGAAAATTTTGAGGAGAAATAATACCAATTACCAAACCACTGGTAATAGTAATTATTAAATTATCACAAGTATCGAGTACAAGACAAAAATTAGTACACTCAAAATATGGAGGAAGAAGACTAACTACTTGTAGTACTAACAACTAATTTAATTTTTTAAAGCAGTTATTTACTGATGATGTAGTCTATTCTCACTTATTAACATTAAGTTCATTGTAGTTATTAGGAAATAAAATAAAATTAAAATGATTAATTACTTGATACATTGCCACTCAAAAAAGCTGGTCTGCATGACTGGGTTGAATAGATTCTTGACTTAATACTAAAATGATTACAATTACTGTTGAAAAATAGTAGGCCTAGAGATCAGAATCTTAATTTGATGAGAATATTTAATTAAATTTGTTGTTCAGTGCTTCACTTCAAAAATTTCAAGGGCAGTTGAAAGGATTTTCTTTTGACACTCTTACTAACATATAAAATTTGTAACACTAATGTCACAGAAGAATTAAAAATTTATAGACAATTGTAAATAATAATACATAAATCATTAAAATATATCATAAATTGTTAAAGTTTTTAAATCAAACGTCATAAATATTCAGACCATATGAAAATAGGGGAATAAGTTAAGTGGGAAATATTGTTTTAGGTACATTGAGAGGAACAGTAGCCATGCTAAATATTGATTTGGGTACATTGAGGTACAGTAGCCATGCTAAATATTGATTTGGGTACATTGAGGTACAGTAGTCATGCTAAATATTGATTTGGGTACATTGAGGTACAGTAGTCATGCTAAATATTGATTTTGGGACGTTGAGGCACAGTAGTCATGCTAAATATTGTTTTAGGTACATTGAGAGGTACAGTAGTCATGCTACATATTGATTTGGGTACATTAAGGTACAGTAGTCATGCTAAATATTGTTTTGGGTACATTGAGAGGTACAGTAATCATGAGAAAAATTCTTTTGAGTACCGGTACTGTACATTGAGAGCTCCGGTAGTGATGAGAAATATTTTTTTGGGTACGTGGAGAGGTACAGTAGTCATGGGAAAATGCTGAATTTATTTGTGGTAAAAACATTGACCATTTTTGTGATGGAGAAATGATTTCATAGGACTAGCTTTATACATTGCCATCTCAAATGTATCTGACTTGATTTACATAAGATAAACAAAAATTTGGACTTGGTATATAATTATAATTCATAAAAATATATGGAAATATAGGTCAATATGCTTTCTTCATTAACATCAGAACGTAAATATTTAATCTATCTAAGGAAATGAGCTAAACCAAGTACCGGTATGTGAAAATCTGAAAAAAGGGATGCAACAAAAAACGAAACGTGTTGACAAGAATACTCCTTCAGTAAACAAAATACAATAAAAACAATATAAAATAAAAATAAACATTTAGCTTCAATGTAGTATCCTAGAGTACAGCAAGCGGACTGTAAAATTAAACCTTTATCATTAAGTTTTTAAGTTTTTTGTTTTGTTTAGTAAGCCATGGAATCTATAAAACAAAGCTTCAAAATTTGGTTGCCCAATAGATTATTGAGGCGATGGGCTTACAACTATTTAACCTATAATCTGACCCTTTCAAAAATACTGAATAAACTATACAAAACTAGACAAGCAAGTTTATAATTTATCTATCTACAGATTGTTTCTGTCAACACATTGGATGATTTCCATGTTTCCATCAACACATTGGATGATGTCCTCCAAGATGTGATCTGATAGAAAACAATATCTCTTGATTTCATGGTTCTTTGAATCCAGGTACTGAATATCTATTAAGTAAATGTATTTCCAGTTTTAGTTAGTTTTATTTTACTTGAGATTTAGTATTTAGTCAGTTTTTAATTTCTCCCAAATTATACTAAGTTTGAAAGAGTGAGAAATTAAGATAAAGACTAAAATATGTCATCATAATATATTGGAAAATTAAATATATAGTGAACTATTTTTGATAGTATTCTCTTTTTTAATTTGGTCTTCAGAAATGAGATGAACCCATGATTGGGTACAGCTGAGCTCCTACATCCATAATTGGGTGCAACTGAGGTACCGGTGTACTACAACCATGATTTGGTACCATACAACTGAGATGCATTCATGATGGTGTACCACTGAGATAGTACATCCATGATTGGGGTACAATTGATATACATCCATGATTGGGTACCACTGAGATTACATCCATGATTTGGTACAGCTGAGATTTATCTATGATTGTGTAAGACTGAGATAATACATCCATGTTGGGTACAACTGAGATACATCCATGATTGGTAATAATTGAAATACTTCCATGATTTGGTACAACAGAGATACATACATGTATGGGTACCAAAAAGATTTTCTTTTATCTGTAACACTAACAGAGACATTCCTGTCTTTATTTTTTATTAAGTTAATACTTCTTGACTTAAAAAATTTTTACATTTGACCAGATGTTTCTTTCCTGAACATTGGACCACCAGTGGTGCCAACAACATGAACATTTGACCATTATTTTTATTGTTGATTGTTATTTACAACTGAATAAAGTGCCAACCCATTCATGCTGTTGAATAAATGTGTGTATGAACATGTGAACCAGTATCTAAATTTTTTAATGGATGCTTCTATTGATAATTACCCGGTATATTTGTTTTCTTACATGTTATAATTTGAATCTCACTTTTCATGTATTTGATTTTGTAGATCTACCCATGTAAATATGTTGTCAAGTATTAGTAAAGGATGTATTTCTCAACTTTCTGTAACTACGAGCTGCTAACTGCCATAAAAAAAGGGGCCATTTCATTTCACTGGTCCAGTACAGTTTCTGCTGGCAAGTTACATAAATAGTTCCATCATATTTTGTTCAGTGTTCAACAAATCTTGTTTAAATGCTAGTAACAATTCGGTAGTGTGAACGTACTTTAAGACTTTGAACATATACCATTGTAAATATGTTGTCTAGAATCAGTTAAGTATGTGTGATATTGTATATATTGCTGGTCATCAAATGATAAGACTCAAATTGTGCACAAAAAGAGTTTAATTATTTGGAAACCAGCAATGAAATAATAACAGGGGCAGTTTGTCTAGAATCAGTTAAGTATGTGTGATATTGTATATATTGCTGGTCATCAAATGATAAGACTCAAATTGTGCACAAAAAGAGTTTAATTATTTGGAAACCAGCAATGAAATAATAACAGGGGCAGTGCAGTATTAGGATGTCAAAGTCCCCCATGTGAGAAACGTACAAATGTATTTCTGAAAACCATCCATGTGAATTCATTGTAAATTTTTTTTGGCGACATCTAGAGATGATGGTGGTTTTTAACAAATGTTAATCAAATAATAGATTGATTTTGTATGTTACAGGGAAAATATGAAATCCAGGCATTCTATAGAATGTCCGTCCGGCTTTGTCTTAAGGCTTTAGTGCCTTTTTTTTATAAACAAATAAACATTTAAATTGAAGTACCACACAAAGATTCTTGTAGAATGCCTGGATTTCACACTTTGCCTGTAACATGTGTAATTGGAGGGCTTGGTGGAATAAGGTGCCTACATTTTGTTAGGTAGCTTGGATTTCACCAAGTCCTTAAGTTACCAAACAAGTCACCATCAATTTAACATGTGTTGCTTTTGTAAAGATAACTCACTGTATATCACCAGGAGTATTCATGTTTTCATCTCTTTGGAGATAGTCTCGCGGGGATAATTTTTGTTTTTCTCCCCCTAAAATAAAGAGCATTCATGTTTTCATTTTCTTTTTTAAAGTTAAATAAATTTTTAAACTCTTCAAATGTTTTTGTTTCAAATATTTATTTCTTTTATATACATAGTTTCTTTTTTCTCTCATACTCTTTCCATACATTTATTTATATAAAAAATATTTATAATATTTTCTCTCATACTCTTTGCCTTGAATTAAGTTACGCACTATCTATTTATTAAAGGAATGTGAGATCTTGACTTTTCTTCATACTCTTTGCCTTGAATAGTTCTGCACCAACTGAAGAAAAGTCTTCCCTCCTAGTAGCCTTCAATTCTTGAACACCATCTGAAAATAAAAGAAATATTTATCAACTAAGATTTGGTATGAGTCCTACCAGTAAAAACATTGATATGTTCTGTACCCAATGGCTAGAAATCAAATGTATAGAAACAGCTCAGATCTCAATTAAATAAGATTACATACAATTTATTATTTTAAAAACTGATTCATTATAAATATGTCACTTCTTTTAATTGTTTTGTGAACGCTACTGGTTCTATAATTCACTTCTCGCCATTGGTTTTAACAAATTATAGAAAATGAGAAAATAAATATTTTAATAATAATAATACTAAACCCATCTCTAAACATAACACTTCAGTATTTAATCATCGATATAAAAAATTTGTGGCTAATCTCTCCTTAACTATGCACATCTTTCCCATAATTCATTAATTGCTACCGTACTTAAAATTTGAAGAGAATTGGTAAATAATTTAACAAAACAAGCAGCTAAGCTGACCATGTAACGCTAAAGAAATGATATGAATCAATTTAAATCTATATGTTCAAGTTTATTTATCGGTACATCACTTGTTTTTGTTAAGTTGTTAATATGGCGAAATTAAAATTTATTTTAATAAATATTTCGATTGAGCTCAAGTTACAGAATTTAGAATAATTGAATGATAACTTCATTTCAATTGGGAAATCACCCAATGACAGTTTGTGGGTTCATCTGAATATCAGTTCAACTTCACTTCCTTGATCACCGGGTTGTAATATGCTGAACTAATACTCATTTCTAGTACTAATCTCAAAGTCTGTTACATATCTACAATTATAGGATTATCAATGAACCCTTTGCATCAAAATAGATGGTAATTCAATCAACTACAAGCTATAGATGCTAACTTTATCAGCCATGCAGAACTTTTTAACTCTCGTAAAATAACCAATGATAGAATTATAAATACATTTGGATCACTTCGTAAACATGAGTGGTGGTAATATCAGGTCAACATTGGCATTCCTGTTGTATGTGGTTAGTACTCTCCATCCATATACATCCTTTATTGCAACATTTATTTTCCTCTCCCTTGCGTTTAATATGTTTACTGACAGTTTTGTTACAGTCCAAGTTTCACCTGTGTATGTTACAACTGGTCTCATTACAGTTTTATAAAAAAAAATAATCTGTTTTTCTTATAATGTTTTTACTTTTGAGAATTTTCAAACTACCCTACTGAAGCATATACTTTATACTTTAAAGTCATCTGTGTGTCTACATTCGTGGACCACCCTGCAAGTCATTTCTTCATTAGAACTCTGAATGATCCCGACTAATTTTTCTGGTAATCCATAGTGCGGAAGAAGTTTCCACACGGTTTGACGGTCCAGGTTATTAAAGGCCTTTTCATAGTCTATACAATTTGTATATAGGTGAGAGTTCCATTTGATGGGCTGTTCTACAATGATTCTTAATGTTGCCTGTTGATCTCGTAGCTTCATGTCGACCTGGTCTCTCATTCTACTCAAAATAATTGCACATTTGCTGAGGTCCCCTTTCTTTGGGATCTTGATGAGGTATCCTTTCCATGTGCAGCATGTTAACTATAGTATCTATATCAGCTCTCATCATTTCTGCTGTGATGTTATCCGGTGCAGTTGCTTTGAGCAGTTTCATGGCCAGAGCTATTTCTTCCTTATTTGGTGCGCTTTCTTCTATTTGTAAGTCTTTATTTGCTGGGTGGGGGCCTGTTGAATAGGTCCTTAAAGTATTCCACCCATCTTTTTTGTTGTTCTTTCCTTTCTGTTATTGATCTGCCTTCTTTATCTTCCTGACAGCTGTCTTGTAATGTCGTAGAGCTCTTTCAAGTTGCCCTTCCTGGCTGCTTCTTCTGCTGTTGTTGCCACCTATGAAGGCATTTTTATCTTTTTTGATGCTTTTTTTTTTAATACTTTGATTTGCATCTTTATATTATATTTCTCTTTCTCTTTCTTAGAGAGCCAGTCTTTGTGTTTCTGCTTCAATGATCCTAAAACTTCTTGGCAAGCGGATGTTACAGCTATCTTTATATTTTGCCATTTGTGTTCTGTTTGGTCTTCCAGTGCTTGGAACTTATTTCTTAATGTGGCACTGAATTCTTCTAGTTTCTGCTCATTTGTCAATAGTACTATGTTGAATTTTGTTTGTCTTGCCCAAACAAGAACGATGATCTGATGCGACAACGGCTCCTCTTTTTCCTTGTACATCTAGTAGAGACCTAAATTTTTTATGTTTTGTTGTCCGAGGATACCTATGTTATTTTGTGGATATTTTTATGTTGGAATTCGCTGCCTCCAATAACAAGGTCATTTGTTGCGCAGAAGTCTGCTAGCCTTTCTCTATTTTCATTTCTCTCTCCTACACCATGGCGTCCCATGATTTCCTCATACCCACTGTTGTTTTTTTCTGATCTTGGCATTTAGGTGTCCCATTAAAATGTTCAGGTCTGTACTTGGGAATTTTTCTATTATTGCTTGTAGTCTATTGTAGAGTGTTTATTTCTCTTCTTCTTTGCTATGGTTGGTGGGTGTGTAACATTCTCTTATGTTCATCTTTATTTTATTATTCTTGGTCCATGTGCTTGCCATCCAATCAATGCATCTTGTGCCATCCTTGACAAAAGGCGACTCCTTGCGCGTGCAGAGCATTTTCCTCCTCATGCCCCGAGTACATTAGCATTTCTACAGAGGCCAAATTTATCTGTTGAGCTTGTATCCATCTTGTTTCACAGATGCCAAGCAGTGTATGTTTGTATACATGGTTCTGACATTTCACATTCTTATGTTTGTTTCCTTAGAAAGGAGGTCTTCGGCTTTGAGGTTTCCAGTATAGCCTGGGTTTGGCCGCAAGGCTTCACAGCTCTTCCCTGAAATGAGCCCTCTCTTCTCAGGACTGAAATTTGTTGGTTTTTACAGGTGAGGTAGCTGGCCTCACGCCAACCCTCCTCCTTTTGCACCCGGGATTGAGATCGGCCTTAAGATATGTCCACATAGAGTTGATTTACTGGGATATTATATTTGTAACATTTCTCTAATAGGCATCGGATCAGTTGTTGATCTATTTTGTCTGAATCCACATTGGAAGTCAACTAGTATTTCTTCAGTGTACGGATGTAGTCTTTTGGCAACCACTTTTGTATGTAAAATTTAATAGGGTAATTCCTTTGTAGTTTGTGTATTGGTGTTAGTGAAGTTTGCCATTTTTTAGTTTCTGCTGTGATGAGGTCTTCTCCAGGGGCTTTGTGGTTTCTTCTAGAGTTAGCTAGTTTATGAAAGGGTCTGGTCCTCCATTTGGTGGTTGATAATCTTCATCTCATCTATTGTCTGCATTTATTATGTCCTCAAAATATTCAGCCCACCTCTCCAGTACTTTACTATTTTTCCTTAATTAATTCTCCATCATGACTCTCACACATTTACAGTCTGGAGACGAATTTGTTACGAAACTGAGTGTAATTTCCGTATCTAACGACACTGTCCTTAGAAAAACAGATGACATGTCTGTTGGTATTCTTGATAAGGAAATTAAATCTGCTCCACTTCCATTATTTAGTATCCAGCTTGATGAATCTACAGACTTTGCAAACTCTTCACAGTTACTAGTTTATGTGAGGTGACTTTAATGATGGCGACTTTAAGATGAGTTTCTTTTCTGCATTTGATGTATTTTAAAGAGTTGGTTTATTTCTGAAAGATCATAATATCTCTTGGAAAAGGTTTGGGTTGTTTGCAAAGATGGTGCTCCAGCTATACTAGGATGTCGATATGGATTCAACGCCTAATACTGAATGAGCCACAAAAAGTCATCAGAACTTACTGATTGATTAATCAGCAAATATTAGCTACGAAGACGCAGTCGCAAGAGTTAAAAGAAGTAATGAAAAGTGTTGTAAGTTCTGTCAATTTTGTAGAGGCAAGCACTTTAAACATTCGACTGTGCAACCAGCTGATGCTCTGCTATTTCACGCCGAAATGAGATGGTTGTTAAAAGGAACAGTTTTAAAATGTGTTTTTGAGCTTCGTGATGAACTCAAAACTTATTTAAATCAGAAAGCAAGACCGCAGTTCGAAGCTCTTTTTAGTGATAAAAATGAACTGCAGAAAATAGCTACTTGGTTGACATCTTCGCCATTTTAAATGAGTTAAATTTATCACTGCAAGGACCAAATGCAACATCCTACAATTTCCCTAAAAAGATGCGATCATTTAAATTTTAATTTCAGCTTTGGTCAAAAAAATTGGATGAAAATAAAATGTATACGTTGCCCATATTATCTTGTTTCATGATTTGAACCAGACAAAGGAATTACAATGATAAATTCTGTGAAGGAACACTTGCACATACAGATGAAATTTCATCGTACTTTCCAAATCTACCTCACACCCCATTTGCACTTGCCAGAAGTCCATTCACAGTCAAAGTTGAAGATTTTCCTGAGTCAACACAAGAGGAGTTCATTGAACTTATTGACAGCGATACAGCGAGAAATGATTTCTCTGCAATGCCAGTTACAAAATGCTGGATCAAGTGTTTGCAGTCATACCCTTTTCTGTCTGAGAGTTGCGCTTTCCTCTTCCTTTCCAACAACATATCTTCGTGAAACATGGTTTTCCAGCCTGTTGCTAATCAAGCCTAAAGATAGAAGTAAGACTTGTTGTGCTCTTGCAAAGACTGTTCTGAGCATTTCTGATCAGGTAAGAAAGAAACAATCTAAACCTTGGCACTGATGTTGGCTTTTAGCATACTGTCGCAAAATGTAGCAAAGTAGTTTACTGTTGTTAAATAAGACTGTTACCCATGCTACACCATGCTTCAAGACAAAATTTCATTTATTTGTAATCAGAAATTAATATTTCACAATATATTGTTTTTTGTGATTAATGCTTAAATTATGTTTAATTTGTAACAATGAAAATGAATCCTACATGTCAGATATTTACATTACGATTCATAACAGAAGCAAATTACAGTTATGAAGTAACAACGAAAATAATTTTATGTTTGGGGGTCGCCACAACATGAAGAACTGTATAAAGGGGTCGCGGCATTAGAAAGGTTGAGAACCACTGCTTTAAATAATTATATTTTTTTATAATGACTATGAAATTTGATTCATCTTTTAATTTGATAAATACAGGTAACAATGACTATTGCTCGTTTCATTATATTTAATAAAATCTTAAATAATAATTACTATTGCTCATTTTATATTTACTATTTTTGTTTAAGCCCAAGTTTTCACTAAAGTAGTATAGTCGACCGATTGTTATGCTGGTAAAGGTATTTTTTTCCCCCAGATATTTTGCTGTATTTACTATTTGCTGTACCCAAGTGGCCCAACTTATCACGCTCATTCATTTCATAGTAAAATTTCACATACCTTATTGTCCAAAGTTGTCATTTAATGGATTGATTTCTATGAGATGGAAGATCATTAGAACATGTCTTGTTGAGGTGTGGTTTCTCTCGACTATTCATCTTGTGATTGCTCTTGAACATTCATTCCTGTTGAAGAATGATTACAGCTCATGATGAAGGAATGCTTAATAAATTTAGCATGTGTATTAGTATCAGAGGCGTAGCGAAGGGGGGGCAGGGTGGACAGATGGACAGATGTCCCGTGGCGCCAAAATGTGCTTTGATATTATTTTATTGATAAAAATAACAGTTTTGAGAGTTGAAAAAAAGAAAATGGGGCGCTTTAAAATGAATCTTGTCCCCGGGCGCCAAACATCCTCGCTACGCCTCTGATTAGTATCATTTCGAACTCTTTTTACCCATCAAAATTTACTTCACATTTAACACACTAGCACAGTGGTTCTCAAACTTATTCAAATAAAGTTAAACTTTAAGCTAAGGAGGGCTGTTAGTTTTGACCAATGATTATAATTATTGTTAAGATATTGTACAACCCCCACCACTTACAGCAGTTCTTCACAACCATTTTTGCCCCACTCCCCATCTGAACACACAAAAAGGTTTCATATCACCACCTCCCATATTCCCTTATAGAAAAAGCATTAAAAAAATATCGGATATTTTAAATTTGAGGCAAGCTAACGTCTCAGTAAAGTGTAGTGACCTTGAAAAAGTGTCTCATCTAACATTAATTACATGCCCCCCTCCCCATACATTTCCAAACCCTTTTCATAGTAAATAAGTTTTGTTTACATTTTTCAATTTCTACTCTAATAGTGTGATATCTACTTCTTAGCCCTATTATTAGCTTTCTTCATGGTAGTATAAAATTCGTAAATGGTTATAAAAAATAGAGTGCATTATTTATTTGTTTTAACTTAAACTAATGTGTATTTATAAAATGATTGTTACGGTATAGTATTATTTTTCAGTTAGCCCAATGTCAAATGTAAACAATGCTGTATCCATGGCTATTATTTTGTAGACAATCAGCGGAGTTCCCTTTTCAATGAAAATTTGAATTAAAAGTTATTGAGGCAGATTGTTTTCTATTTTGATGTCTTTTTATTTAGATTGTAAATTTTGTGTTTGAGCTAAATTAATTAAATTTAAATATATTTTGACAGCATCTATGATGGGCAGATGTCGATGAGTATAATTATGATGACAATGACTGTGGGGCTCAAAGTGGATTTGTGCATTTAGACCAGACATAAAAAGCATACTGATTACTGATGAATGTTTAAACAAGAGAGATATAAGTAGAGTTCAAAAGCAAATAGACTTTTTCAAACTCTAATTAACTGCAAATCTGGTTGCATATATTTTGCATATGCAATGTGCAGGAAAACGAACCAAAGAAACTTTCTGTTTTATAACATTGGTATAACATCATTGAAGAGTTTTATCAATTAAGAGGATTTATTATGAATACAGTACTTATTTAAGTACTTATTTCACAAGACAGTGGTCCAGGGAATCCTTATTTGATGAAATATGACTAAGGACAGATTCATGGCCATACTGAGTTTCCAAAAAGTTTCTGATACTGAAAATAAAGGAGACAAGCTGTGCAAAATTGGGAGACTCTTATGTTCCTCAATGCAAAATAAAAAGAACTGTATCAGCATCATGAAAATGTAGCAATTAATGAACACTTCAGGAAACATAGGACATTATGACATTTAGGCTGCGTTTTCTCCCCTGTACTGTATACAATATATACCATTGATATTCAAAGCTCAAGCGACATCGTTCCAATCTTAAAATTAGCTGATGATGCCACCATCATTGGCTTAATATCTGAAGGAGAAGGCTTATACCGCAACTTAGTTACAAGCTCTATCAATTGGTGCGATGAAAATTTTGTCTCGCTGAATGTCTCAAAAACAAAGGAAATGTTGTTGATTTCAGGAGGGAGGAACACCAGATTACAGATCTCAACATAAAAAATCAAAGTGTAAAGAAAGTAGATACATATAAGTACTTAGGTGTCACCATCAATAATAAGCTAACATGGCATGAGCACTGCCAAATGCTGTATAAGAAATTCAGAAAGACAGTTCTACCTCAAAAAACTGTACAATTTATGCGTAAAAAAACAAGTCGTTAACCAATGCAATCATTAAACATTTCCATTTGTTTTGATCAATAAAAGAATCATATCTTATCTTTGATGATGTACCAGTTACTTTAAAGTCTGACATTTTTACATATGCACTGCAACATGACAATAACAAACAAACTTTAAATTGGGTAAAAGGGTCAGAGTATATTTCAGATCCTTTGTTTGCGATACATTTTTATGTTTTAATAAAGAAAGAAATTGTTTTCAAGAACGTATATGCATCATCTGGATGACAGATTAGATAATCTGATTGATATCTCTGATATAAAATAACAAATTAACTTATTAAAATTTACCCTTTTTCGTAGCTTTTATTCTAATTTAATTCTTACTAATAATTTTTTAAGTGATAATTACATGCATATGTTTGAAAATTATTTTTTTTTAAATTATAATTTTGACTTTTTGTGACATTATTTCCTTGATTGATACGTTGTCCAGAAAGTGAGCTTATTCTTTTGAAAATGAATATTTGTTGTAGTATTAGTAGTATTGAATATATGGTGCCCGGTAATAAAATATAAAATATCAATTTTACTAATATAATTGAAAGCAATCTTTTTTTTTGCCTTCTTTGTAAAGCTGTGATATTATGTTTTTGTCGACTCAAAAATGTTTTGTTCTGCCTAAAAATAATAATAAATCAATTTTGGAAATTATATTTTGAACAAACACCTAATATCAATTAAAGAGCATCACCTAATATCAATATAAGAGCATGCAATTACCTTTAGCTACAAAATTACACATATAAGACACTTTGATAGTTAGTTGTAATATAAAAAAAATTGAAAAAATCTGCTGTTTTTTCGAGAGTTAATAATTGCAGTAATTACAGTAAATTAAGTTTTAGAACAAAATGAATGATTATTCCTGAGGATCTATGTTGAATGCCATACTTTATAATTTTTTGCTTTTTATTCACTTGCATTGTAAATGATTCACATTAATTTTACAAGTTAGAAGAGAAAGGTGATTTTATGATGAATTATAATATTGTAGGCTTACATAATTAATCTATTCTACAACATCTCTTTGGTTAATGGAATTGTTTTCCAATGTGGGGCACACAACCCACCTTATGTACACACCCCACATTATGCATACACATCACAAGGTGACATCCAACTTGGTGCAGTTTGAAGATTATGGGAGACATTAACTCAGAAATAGGCATGTGTTTACATTTCAAGGGGCAGCGAGTTGAAAGGAACCTTTCATTTTTAACTCCTCCATTAGGAGGACATCAAACTTTTTAGATGATTAGGTGGGGTAAGCTCTTGTGCATATTTATCTTCCATCGAGTGCCTTCCTAGGTGGCAGATGAGGGAAACCTACAGCATATGATGGCTACTAAGGAAATAAAATACCAGGGGTGGACTAAAATAGAATCTTCTTGGAAGTGGTGGGATCCAAAAATAAAGGCACTACCTAAGAGAGCTTAAAGGAGCAGCCCCCAGATGGTTGAGGGCTAACTACGCAGCCATGTAAAAATATGTTACAAACAAGAACCAGGAATGATACTAATGGACATCGTATTAGGACTGTGATCCTGAAGTTAATAAGCCTGGTTAGAGAAGGAGCCTTAGCCAAACTAATAGAGTAACTAAAATAAAAAGTTAAATGTCTATTGCTGCATTACAAGAAATTAGATGGAAAATTTCAGACATCCTCAGAACTTTTGTCAGGTAAATAGAAAAACAAGAGAGAGAGCGAGACAAGCAAAAAAATATTAAAAATGGGGAGAGGTAGCAATCAGGTTAGGTAAAAGGAACTGAGCAAACCTGAAAAAAGATGCATTGTTACGCTGCATCCCCTTTTCAGAAAATTAAAAAAATATAGTCAGTGTTGTTTACTAAGGCTGGCTAAACACACCCCACACCCCCGCCCAGATTAAACAAGATTTTTGGAAATACATGGGAGTGCTGTGAAAAAGTTTTAAAAGAAATTTAAGCTATACCGTGTTATATGTTTTACAAAGGCAAATGTATATGATGGACAGTGACGACCAGCACAAACGGTAAAAAACTTCTTCAAATCACTACAGTCTAAACTTTAACATGTTTTTAGGTTTTCATTCTAAAATATAGCCTATACTATAATAAGGGAAGATAAAAATGTTTTAATTATCACATTTTTTTTACAAAATAAAATAGCTTTCAATTAAGACATGGATTTGTTTATTCATGCATACAGCACAACTAGCAGCATTTATTAGGAATCCTATCAGCATTATAGATAAGGAACTGATCACAGAAAAGGTACTAGAAGGGCACAACAATTTGAAGGGATGCTAAATGGCTCTAATGGTGGAGCCAATGAGGATTACATACTACCACAAGAACTGTACCCTTTGGTCAGCCAACCAACTATGAAACAAAAAGCGTGATCTTTACCATGAAAAATAATAAAGCCCCTGGAACCGACCTTATCATTGTGGAACTTCTAAAACTAAGTGAAAACGAACTGCATAGACAAATATAGAGCTTCATATCAAGAATTTGGCAGGAAGAAGAGAAATGTCAAATAAAAAGGGGTACTGCGCTCAATTCACATGAGAGGATCTAAACTGGAATGCTCAAATTACAGAGGAATCTTCCTAATTAATGTAACCTACAAAATCATCAGCAAATTAATAGCAAGAAAACTGAAAAGGTTTACTGAACATATTCTAGGTGACTATCAATTTGAATTCAGACAGAATAGACCAACCACAGATCATATTTTGACCACCAGATGTCTCCAGAAGAAATGCTAAGAATACAACATCCCCATACACCAACCATATGTGGACTACACAACAGCTTCGACAAGAAATATCTGCAAAGTGCACTATAGAAACTTGGAGTTTCTAACAAACTTACCTGGTTTATACATGACGATGGCTACCTCCAAAAAAGAATCAAAGTACAGGAAGAGTACTTGAGGAACTTTCATATTAATCAGGGCCACTGAGTCAAGGACACTCACTGGCATGTATCCTATTTAACATCCCTTTAGAAAGCGTTATGAGAAACATGCATGTGCGCACCAAATGAACTATCACAAACAACTTCCAGAGAAACATACATGTGAACACAGGATGAACTATCAAAAACAACGTATCAGAATCTCAACCATCAGGACACCAACCAACTTTAAAAAGCCCAACCTGGCATATGTAGACAACATAGCTTTACCGGGGAGAAGCAGCATTAATATAATTTAAGCATTCCATGAATTAGAAGAGTTACCTCTAAAGGTAAATGAAGCGAATACAAGTGTATGTTAATGTCACGTATCAGACACACAGGTGACAAAATCAAAGTAAACAAGCACACCAGAGAGAGACAGATGAAATAATGACAGAGATGAAAGAAAGGATAAAAGCAGGCCATTCTTCTTATTTCGACCTACACGAGCTACAACTAGGAAGCTGAAATCTCTCAAGGAAAACTACGATGGCCCTATACACAACTTTTATTTTCACAAGACCAGTGGTAATGCAACACAGCCAGACAAAAGAAAAGAACCTGTTCAATACCTGGAAAATTCTCAGAAAAACATACAGTCCAGTTTTAGATAATGATGGATGGGTATATATATCCCCTGGGGCTCTGGTTGACACGTTTGTAGTGGCTTGCTGGCTAAAGAGGTGCTGCCCCCTAGCGCTAGACTTGGACCAAAACCACCATTATTGCGTGAGCCTGTGCTGGCAGACAAAGAGCGTGCATAGTATCTGCTGAAAATGGAAGCAGTTAAAGGGCTACCAGCTGTGGAAAATCTGCAGCTGGAAATAAAACGGCAGAAACAGGGTAGGGAGCATGATTACATGATGCCCTTTAAGGATATGAGGCATGAGGTGGGTAGTGGCAACTCATGCCAATGGTTCTATTTACATAGCAGTTAAAGTAGTTGTACCTAGGCAACCGTTTCGTCCCAGCTGCTTCGTAAATTACTTTCAAGGTAGAAACCCACTGTAGAAATCTGTATCCAACGGCGTCGGGCATTCCCAGGGATGGGCAGGGTAAGATTTTAGGATGTCAATACACCATCCCGACTCCTGATGCTGTGAGAGAAGCGTCACCGGCCTACCGGTTGTCCTTGTGCTGGGGTGACCTCCACTGGTACTTGACGGAGTGAGTGCAGGCTGGGGCTGTTCTGGCTAAGGGAAATCTCCAACGTTTCGCTTCCCAGCCCGATAACTCAGGCTTGGGGAGTGAGGGTGTGTGGGCTTTGGGGAGGGCATAAAGAGCTAATGTACTAGCTCGACAGCCCGCTGATTCAATTTTTTAATAACATTTTCAGTACCGGAACCATCCGTAGTTGCTGCAATTTAAAGGTGCAGGCTGCTTTGGGCAAGAAACCTTGAGAGGATATTAGATTTTAGGGCAGCAAAAGTGATATACAGACCAAAGCCTAGGGGGGTTAACGGCTCATCCGTCGACCAAGACTGATATGGATTGAGTTGTAAAGGACTAAAATCCCCTGGAAGGTGGAAAGTCATGGATCAGCTTAAAAGGGAGGATGTTGTAGAACAGACAAGCAGACCAGGCCCCTATGATGGGCTGTAGCACCTATGATGATGATGTCTGAATGGAAGGATGTGGTGAAACAGGCCAGGGGCCTACTAATGATCAGCGTTAACAAATTGATATGTTTATCTATCTCTATTTCTCCCATTTAGCGGCATACTTATTATTATAAGTATTTAATTTGAATTTTTGGATGATGTTTAAGAATGATCAACACATAATTAATTCTAGACATGGCCATAAATCAAAATTCAGCATGTACTGATCCCTATTCAAAGGCCTATTTACACAAAAAATATTTCAATGGTATAAGTGGGCTTTTGAGTCGGTCACAGGAGGTTTTCACCAGGTACATTGATTCTATTATAGAAAAAATAAGATTGTGTCTGGTGTGAGCATATGACTGATTCTGTTCAGTGTGGTTACGGTATATATATATATATATATATGCAGACCTGTTTACTCTTACAATTTTGAGGTGTATAAATTATATATACTGCACGTTTTTTTTCTATAAAGAGAATGTATTGAACGATTATGTGATGATATTGTACGATTTTAAGAGTTTGAGGGTAAACAGGTCTGTATATGTAGAAAAGTGAAGTGAGCCGCTGTTATAGATAACACGGAATGTTTAATAGTTTTAAATCTTTTTAATAAGCAATTATTTTTAAGGTTTCGATGAAAACCTTTAAAATAATTTCCCAGCCAAAACTGAAAGAGTACACTAATAAGCAGATTACACACTTTTCAGGGTTTTTCCTGGCCAAAACTAAGATTTTGGTCGGCTTATGATCCATTGGGAATAAATTTCCAAGATCCCAATAATGGCAAGTTACCTCAAGATTATTACCCAGTGTGATAAATCAAGCATCAAGTTAAAATGTAAAAAAATAAAACCACAATTTTTTTTTTAAATTAGTGCAATGGGTATTGAAAAATAAATAGAATAAAAAGGACTGGATTTACCTGAAGTTAAATGTTGACCAGTCATTGTCCTGGCATGTCATGATTCCTCCTGCACATTCATCATAACAGCAGCTGTGAATTCTGGCAGTGATGGGGGTCTTCAAGCGATCTCTGTGAAAACAACAACTTTAACCTGGAAGTAAAATAATACATTAATTAGTAGAAGACAGAAACTTTATTATATTAGAGCGCAAGCTTGCATTAATCTGAAGACAATATCCTATGAACATTTTTAACCTGAAAGTTACCATCATAAAAAGTACCAAAAAAATTAATCACATACTTTGTGTAATCATTGCTTATACACCAGCCATGTTTACATATGTGTTTTGACAAAAAATTCCTGGTTCTCTAAGGGAAAGTTGAATAGCTTTGTTTATTTAATTTATTAAATAGTTAAAGTCCAACCACTATTGGAATTAGGGAGGTGGAGTTAAATGAACAAAAGAAAACCTTCAAAAAGGTCACGTCAAGCTCAGTGCAAGATTTTAACTACAACTGCATTACAGCAGTGAAGCTTTAAAAATTTAAATAAGATTTTTTGTCACAGATCAATGGTAATATAATTCTAACCTGCAAGATGTAACTCTTGTTTATTATTATTACTATGATTTGAACCCAAAAAAATGTACCGGTATGCTATAGCAACAGATGAATCTAAATATAAGAAGCAATCCATCTAAATAGCTCTTATGCATTTTTTAATTATTTCTTTTACAGCAAAAATGCACTCAATATGTCAGAAGGAAATTTAGATTTTTTAGGGATTTTTATCTAATTTTAACTAAATTAGGAATGTGCAAGACTTTACTCTAACCTAATCAGTGAAACTAACCATTCCAATACAGTGTTTTGATATTTCTTACATGCACTAGCTGGATTTATCTTTACATAAAGTGCATTCAAAGGATCAAGATACTAATATTTATTATTGGAAGGGGGATTAGGATGATGCTAGGAGTTAAGAGAAAATGTAAAGATATGTGTTTATTATGGCATGTAATTGACTAGGACAGAGGCTCCCAGACTGTGTCCTGCTGCATCCTGAAGTGTTAAAAAATGAATGGACTTAATGCAAGCCATTTATAATTAAGTTGTTTTTTTTCACTAGTTCTCCAACCTACTTGGTACTCTGCACTTATTAAAGTAGCAGTTGGTTTTGTGCAGCGTCTATGCTGTATCAATTCAATATTGTTTTGATAGTGTCAAGTGAAGTTATTGAGGTTTGTCTTCTTGTATAAGGTTTCAAAAACGGATTAGATTGTTTAAAAAGTGCCATTTTACAGTGCACAAAGAATGTAGCTTAGAGCAAAATTGAAAAGACATGGGTGCAGCAACGGTGCTGTGACTCCAAACGCTTGGTAAACTCTGGACTAGGATATTTGAAATTCATGTACTAGCAGCATTGCTGGTAGGAGAGCTGGTCACCCGAAAGCTTTTTCGTTAACCCTCTTGGAACGTAACCCTCTTGATCTCTTGTTGTCTAGCAGTGAATCTGACACTGACGAAAACAATCAGGAAAGTAATCAAGACAATCAAAATGATTATGTTTACGATAATGTTGTGAATCCTTGGATTAGATTAGGGGTTCTGAATTGGATAGATGACCCCTATGAATTTTTAGAAAAAAATAGAGCCTTTAAATATGCTTCATTGGATAAGCACCCCATTTGAGTACTTATGCTAATTTTTACACAATATATCATTAAATGTTTGTGAGAGAGAATAATAATAATAACTAATAAGTATGCAGACAACTTTCTCAGCTCAAATAAACCATAATTGGATGCACAATGGTGAAAAGGACCACTCTGTCTGAAGCAACCGAAAAGTACCCCGAGGGCAGGAAAAGGAGTACAACTCTGTGCCAGGGGTGTCTAAAGGGCCTCCATGGGCCTTATTTCCCAAAACACATGTGTTAGGATCCATTCATGCTTCATCCATCAAAAAATTCACATAATTTACACCGGTCAGTCATGTTTATTCTCAGTCGAAATCGACAAGTCTGTTTACATGCCGAAAAAATCATGTCGGGCAAGTTTTGCCACAACAATGGGTCTTAGGAGGCATTTGTCAGGAGATTAGTGAGTGTTTCATGCTGTGTGTACAAGATAGATCAGCAGCTACACATTACACTTATGCCGATAATCACAGCACACATCCTGCTGGGTACAACAGTCATGTCAGATCAAAGGAGAGCATATAATGCAATTGGCACCACTCCGGAATTGACTCATCAAACGGTCATTCATTCTGTTGAGTTTTTGGATCCAAACTCAGGTGCCAATAGCCAATACCCAAAGCATCAAACGTTTGTGGAAATCTGCAAAAGAGACAAACAAGCGCCACAATGGCACACACAGACACATGCTCGATTTGTATGTGTATTCATGTGGACATGTGGCATCAACGTGTTAAAGTAAATGGTTTATATATGTCTTCAACGTCATTCTAGACAATATTGTTCAATCTTGGCCAATACAGTAGCGGAGGATCTTTAAAGAAGTATGTTTTTATTCAAAATAACATTTGTTTTATTATATTGGAAGTGTGAAGTGTTTTAATGGAAATGTGAAATAATGTAAAATAATTTTTGAATTAAAAGTCTTTTAGGCTAATTCAGATTGATCAGGTTCAGGGATACATTTTAGGGTTCATATTAGGTTTAGGGATACATTTGACTATTTGTCATTTGTGATTTAGGGATAAATTTAGGACATAAATTCGTGGGTCACGATAACTAAGATGGCGGCCGCGGGCTGATCTCTCTGAATTGTTTTTTATTCAAAAGAACATTTGTTTTATGGGAAGTGTAAATAATAATAATTTTTGCGGTGAATTAAAATTGAAGTATCCACTTCTGATACCGCGTCCGAACAGCCGCAGCCAAACTTTTCGATAAGACAGTAGCCGATTTGCCGCCAAAAAAAAAAAAGCAACTCTGATCTTGAATCTTCATTGATGTCATGTTAATGATTATAGAACTATATTTAAAATAGAATTAAGAAATACAATAAAATTATTAACATAAACGTATTCTTACTTGCTTTTAGTTGTACATCACAGTGTTTTCTTCGTGTTTCTTCAATGCTAGACGATACGTGAAAGTGTCACATTTCTCCATAATAATAGCTCAAAGATAGCTAACCAACAGGAAGTATCCGTCATAACCGTCACGTGACCAACCGAATATAATAAAGCCCTCACGTGACCAGCCGGATCCGAATAGCCAAATGCTGCTATAGACTATAGGTACCTAAAGCCACTCAGAATTAAAAAATCCTTTTAAATAAATATCTGGGATATTATTTATTTGCCTTTTTACAGTGTGGCTGAACATTTAAGTGCAATTACAGGCATTTTGGGAGACAGTGATGCAGTCTAACCTTTTGAAAAGCTCTGCTCATCAAATAACGTTTAACTGTCCTATTTATATTGTTGTGATGAGTTGTGAACCAATCTGATTGTAATATCATAAGTCACTGTTAAAGTTAAACTGCGTTTGACAGGCTTGTGGAGTCCTGGGTCAACTGAAAAAAAAGTAATGTTAGTGTCCAGACAGTTTTAAAGGATCAAAGTTTGCAAACCAGTTGCAACACATTGCACCAGTGTTTCTTTCACTGAAAATTTGTAATGCTGAAATTTATCACCAACCATCAGAAAAACTACTGAATTCAAATTACATTTATTCAATATGATCTCCAAAAAAAAAAAAATGTTTTAAAATTTATGTGATGGCTTGTTTTGATGTTTTTAAATCATTGAATAAAATGTGTTAGCCGAAGTCAAGTTTTTTTTAAATTTCAACAAGATTCTAATTGGAAAGTAATATACAGAGTGTATATCAAGTTGGAGAGTAGAGAATTATTAATGTTAAGAGAGTGTCTAGTTGGAGAGTAGAGAATTATTAATATTAAGAGAATATCTAGTTGAAGAGTAGAGAATTATTAATGTTAAGAGAGTATCTAGTTGGAGAGTAGAAAAGTATTGATATTAAGAGAGTATCTAGTTGGAGAGTAGAGAATTATTAATATTAAGAGAGTATCTAGTTGGAGAGTAGAGAATTATTAATATTAAGAGAGTATCTAGTTGGAGAGTATAGTAGTAACAGCCAAAATAATTCCTAATCTGGTGAAGTAAACTGTATATCAATGAGAAAATAATTCTTAATAAACAGGTGGATTAACTCTCTTATGGTATTACATTGTCACTTATCAAACAATGATCAATTAAATTTAAGAAGTCAACACAACATTTTCTGACAAGAAGTAAAATATATGTCTCAAGAACAAACATCTGTGGTGTTTAACAGCATTTATTGTAATCAGTTTGTTCATTCGACATGTTTCAGTGAAAAACACAGTTCACTATAAGTTAACTAAATTATAGTCACTAAATAAAAGTTCAGTATAAAAGATTGAACTTCAACAATACTAAAAGAGCTCTCAAAAACAAAGTTAATTATAATGGATTAAAATATGACATTTACTAGAATCAAGTTCATCTTTTTAATAATAAAATATTTTTTAAAATATTAAAATTAATACATTTTTTTACAGATTAAACTACAAGTTTTTTTAAAAATTGACTTAATCAAGTTCAACAACTACAGCAACAACAACAAAAAAATAATAAAGTTCATATTATCAATAATCACTCTTGGTCCTGTTTCATAGATTTCTTGTGCTGATTTTCTGAGGTTAAAACTGGCATATACAATATTGTAACATTAACATTTATATAATTGCAACTTAAATGAAATAAAATGTGTATTTCTTTGAATAATAAATTGAAATGCTTGTTTAAAATTGTTCATGGTATAACTAAACCAGGCTGTGGTTGGTGTTGGGTTAAAAAAGATCAAAGTTACAGTTTCAATTTCTCAATATTATTTTTTTTTAATACCGGGTATTTAATTATATTAATCCCTACAAACTGTTTGCTTGAGCAAAACCCAAAGGATTGTCATAGTTATCTATCAATTGACAGTGCAAAACCCCTGTGTTGTGATAAAGAAGAGTTTCCTATCATGATGATGGTGCACACCTCATGTGTTAGGATCAAGAAGAGTTATCTACCATTTTGATCTTGCACAGTCCTGTGTTGTACAGTCCTAAGTGATAGAAAATTAAATTTATTTGACAACTTAATAGACTAAATTCATCAAGACTGCTATTTATATTCTTTGGACAGCACTGATGAAAAAAATAAGTTTCCAATGGCTGTCTTAATTTATTTTGTATTGGAAAACATATTAGCAAAATTTGTCAATCAATCTACTTGTGGCTTTACTTGGCACAATTGTCGATGGAATATTAAGCAAATTTCAAAAAGATAATAATTATACATATTATGGTTTCCCCATAACGTGAATTATGATAAATTATGTGAAATACGTGAAAGCCAATAAATGCAGTTTTGTCGTTGCTTTTTGTGTGTGGCGCTTCGGTGGAAGGATGAAGAATTTTAAAGACTCATAAATAAAAACAATTAGAACAGAATAATAATAGAAAGTCAAAAATAATTTGACTTTTAATAAACTTGAATAAAAAAAAGATGAGTTTTAACGTGTACATTGAAAAATCTTAACACCTCTAGCCTCTTGTCTATTTGATCTTGAAATTTGCAGTTTGAATGAAGCCTTCTTTCATAGAATGAATTTTAAAATTAATTTTAAAAGTATTTCACCAAATAGGAATGAGCTCCCCTATTAAAAGTGAATTGATGCTAAAAATAAAAACACAGCCATACAACACATCTCAAGGGAATTCCTTTTTCTAAATAGGGCAAAGTAAAAGATTAAAATTTGTATTTCAAATAGTTGCTTTTTTTTTTTTAATTTGTAAGTTCTAATTATAATCACTTCTCTTATTCAGCTATTCAAAGTTTCTCAGGAAGTCTTATACTGTGTTAACTTGAGCAGTGTGTCTTCAAGATGAACAATAAAAATGAGCTGTGAACAAGTGATTACAAAAAGATCCCACATAAACTTATATCTTGTAACATTGTAATAATATGTGATTATAAAAAGAATTTCTTCATAAAATAACATTAGTTGTAAGGAAGCACCATTGAAGGCAAAAAATTAAAAAACATTTTGTTAACAGCTCTGAACAAATAACAAGAGACGACGACTCACCAGTCTTATGATGGGAGAGAAATTTTTATTCACATTTCTTTATAACAATTTTTTTTTTCCAATGCTCAAACTACAGAAGGCTGAACACAAAAAATTGTTGAGTTGTTGGGACTTAGAGAGCCATAAAGAGTTGACTAACATTTTAAGAGAGTATCTCTGTTTTATTGAATAAATAAAAAAAAAACAGTTACGGGTTGAGTTGTTAACATTTAAATTTATACAAATTGCTAACACAAAAGTTACAGATTTGAAATGAGATCTCACTGATATTTTTAACCACTTTTATGGTCGCTTACTCAAATCACTCCAGAGGTTTGCATGCTGGGTACGGAATATTCCGGATAAGGAATAAACATTCACACGAGTCACCTTTTAAATGTAAATAGAGCATCTGTTTAAATATAAATCGTTTTATTTAAACTCAATTTTGGTAACTGACATATCATTACCATTAGAGTTATACAACTTGTTTGTTAGGCTGTTTTTGATGCTGGTTGAAGATGTGTTAAAATACAAGTCAAGTTGTAAGTATTGGCGCCCGCTGCACAAAGAACGATTGAAAATGTTGGGTGACTGCTGAGTACATTTATATTGAAGTAGAAGGAAAACTTCACAATTTTACTAAGGAGAACCTGACCGCTCATTTTGTACATTTTTTTCACTCGCTCCACATATTCATGCATTTTTACTTATTGAAAAGAAGGTGTCCTGACCTCTGGACTTTCAGGGTTCATTTTTCCTCTGGTGAGCTATTTCTTTCATCATTTCTTAGACAAATATTTTTATGAAATTCCACTTTTTATTCCTCAGAACAATTTAGCTACAGGCCCATTAAACATTTGTGAAACATTGAAAAAGCCATTATATCAATATTACTTGAAATATTTTAACCCTTTCAATTTTACTGTCGGGGCCAGTGGCAGTAGAGATCCTGGGTGCAGGTAGCTGGGATGTATCAATGTAGCCAGTGGCACTCATCCATTGACATGCAGTTTGCCATTTGAATCCACATGGATCAAGGAAGCTATTGGGACATGATTAACTGGATCTGGATAGCCAGTAGCATACATCCAACAAGATCCAGTAGCCACTGGCATACATCAAACTAGATTCAGGTAGCCAGTAGTATACATCCATCTGGATTGGGACAACAGATCTCCATGACTAACATTATATACCCAATCGAACGGAGTTCATTTAAATATACACAACACTAATCTCTAGAAGAAGCTTTGTTCCTTGTCTCAACTCAGCAACATCTGCGTTTGTCAGAACTGTGATGGGATTCTCTGTCCGGTGTTAAACCCGGTCGTACGAAGTCCCTCCGTAAGGTCATGCGCGACATGGACTCATCATGCAGCACATGAGCCATATCCCGGAACATGTCCTCGAGGCCTAGACAGTCTTTGCACGAGACCCTGTACACGCCAGACAAGACGTCCTGGCACTGAGACATAAACAGTTCTAGATCTGCATCCGTCACAACGTTGCCGCTGCCGTCGGCAGGGACCTGGTCCGACATGTTGCCGCATAGAAAGATCTTGGCCCCCTCGGCATTCATGACAATGTCCAGTATGTACTGTGAGAGGATGGTGAAGGTGTCCTTGTTGTTGACGCTGTAGCACAGGAGGGCGGCGTGGGCCCCACGGTAGTAGCTGGATCCTATGAAGGACATTCTCTCCATCCCACCAGTGTCCCAGAGGGTCAGCTGAGAAATAGAAAGACAACATATTTATAAACAAATTTACAGAGCATTCTTTCTTTGAGATGCAGAGAGATATTTTAGCAAGAAATTACAATTTTCATTAAATAGCAGATAACTCTATACTTGTTGTTTTTTTAGACTCTTCATAGGAAGTTATAACATAAATGGGCTTATGACAAGAAAACACACCATCGTGTATTTATAATTTTCCCATCATCAAATTTAGCTTTAAAACTTTTTAATTATACAATAGCACAAATCTCAAGATGTGAGCAAATAAGTAATCACAAGATATGTATGTTTCTTGTGTAAAATGATAGCCTGAAAATTGAACTGTTAACTTCATTTCAATACAATTATACAACTTTAACAAGTACTTAATGGTGTGTACATTAATTGATTGCAGCATGCAATTGTGTACAATGTGGCCATTATCTCTGATGACCTTTATTCTAAGGATTTGGTGACGGCCGGCGGGAGTGTACAAATAATGTCTACTTAGTTGGACGATTTACACTTATTCATAAGTTAGTGATATTAGATATCTATATCATGTACAAATATTTCACCTAGATATTAGATAGGTGTATCATGTACAAATATCTCATCTAGATATTAGATATGTGTATCATTAACAAATATCTCACCTAGAAATGTGTATCATGTACAAATATTTCACCTAGATTTTAGATAGGTGTATAATGTACAAAACTCCTAGCAAAAAAAGAAACTATAGTATAGCCTTTAAAAAAAAAATACTTGAAATATTGTGGAGATAAAACAGACTTATGTTCCTGATGTACAGTGAAACCTACTTTAACATCTTGAGAGCCAATGTTGATGGTCCTGGTGCACTGGTCCAGCCCGATGGTGGACTGCTTGCCCGTGGCTGTGGTGAAGGAGTTGTTCATGAAACGTCTGAAGATCGAGCTCTTGCCTACGCCATATTCTCCATGCAGGATGACTTTGTAGCTAGGGATGCCTGTGGCCATCTTGAAAGATCTGAAGAAGAAAAACCAAAGAAACTATAATTAAGAATATAACCAATTGCAACAATCATTGGGAGGAACAATCTCTGAAATATGAGAACTTTTTTAATAAACAATTCCAAGAAAGTCCAATGAGACAACAATAAAATTTACAGAAATTCTAATTACACAACAATACATAATAAAGAAATTCTATTTAGACAACATGACAAATAAGAAATTCTATTGAGACAAAAATCACAAAATAAAGAGAGTCTAATGAGACTACAATACCAAATAAAAAACGTCTAATGAGACTACAATACCAAATAAAGAAAGTCTAATGAGACTACAATACAAAATAAAGAGAGTCTAATGAGACTACAATACCAAATAAAGAAAGTCTAATGAGACTACAATACAAAATAAAGAGAGTCTAATGAGACTACAATACCAAATAAAAAACGTCTAATGAGACTACAATACCAACTAAATAAAGTCTAATGAGACAACAATACAAAATAGTAGGCCTACTGCTTCTATTCACTATTTTGTAAACATCTAAGGTTCCAATATAAGACTGTGTAGACTTCCACCACTTAGCAGTAAAGCTTTAAACATAAAGAAGTGTATCTCTAAATCATATTTTTGTCTAAATGATCTCTCTATGCTCAGTGTTTAAAATAATTTGGTCAGGAAGCCAGTAATAGATTATTCGTTTCCTTTCTTTTCACTTCTCACTCCATTTCCTTTCTTTCCCTAGAAGACTAAGTTGGTTAGAGGACCTTGAAAATGGCTTTAGAAAGAGTGTTTTTCTTCTTTTTAAATCCCGCCCTAACATGTCAAGTTAAACTGTATCTGGAAATTTGTTTGAAAGAAATTTTGTCAACGGAAAATTGATCGACAGAAAATTGATCGAACGGAAGTTTGGTCGAATCTTTTTTTCAGTTCACGCTTTGAAGTTTTGCGTCAAACTTCTTTTTGATTGCATTATTTTGTTTTACTATAAAGTATTGCGTTCAAAAAGAAATTTGACGAAAATATGAGCGTGTGAACTGAAAAAAAAAAAAAATTCGATCAAATTTCCCTCTATCATTTTTCCATTGACCAATTTTCTTTCAAACAAATTTCCTTTAAACAAGTTGAACAACATGTTAAAATGAAGCAGCTTTATTTTGTTTTACTATAAAGTATTGCGTTCAAAAAGAAATTTGAAGAAAATATGAGCGTGTGAACTGAAAAAAAAAAAAAAAAAATTCGATCAAATTTCCCTCTATCAATTTTCCATTGACAAATTTTCTTTCAAACAAATTTCCTTTAAACAAGTTGAACAACATGTTAAAATGAAGCAGCGGAAAGAGTTATAGAACTTCCTGGTTGAATTACATATGCGAGGTTTGTTGTATTTTTGTTTATTCATTTTATTTCAACAAAAACATAAGATGGGAGAAAGCTGATTTCAATTGCAAACATTTAAACTTAAGCTTTTTCGAACATAACCACACCATATTTTAATAACTGGATGGAACAGATTACATAATATAATATATATATAGTATATACATTATGTGTTTTATTTTTTTAAAATATTTTTAGTAATAAGTTCTGTGCCATTTACATTCATGAAGTAAATTATAACACAGTAGCTTTAAAATAGCTTTATGTAAAGTCCCGTGCATCTGATTAGAAGGAAAGACTTGCAAAAATAAACTTTTAATTTTTAAAAGTATAATTAAATTATTGTGTTCATATCAGAAGTGCAACAAGCATCCTGATCACGTCCTGGGAACACTTATTTTGTCTTCTCAGAACACTACCAGCGATCTTATATGGTCTTCTCAGAACACTACGATCAATCTTATATGGTCTACTCAGAACACTACCAGCGATCTTATATGGTCTACTCAGAACACTACCAGCGATATTATATGGTCTACTCAGAACACTACCAGCGATCTTATATGGTCTACTCAGAACACTACCAGCGATCTTATATGGTCTACACAGAACACTACCAGTGATCTTATATGGTCTACTCAGAACACTACCAGTGATCTTATATGGTCTTCTCAGAACACTACCAGTGATCTTATATGGTCTACTCAGAACACTACCAGTGATCTTATATGGTTTACTCAGAACACTACCAGCGATCTTATATGGTCTACTCAGAACACTCCCAGTGATCTTATATGGTTTACTCAGAACACTACCAGCGATCTTATATGGTTTACTCAGAGCACTACCAGTGATCTTATATGGTCTACTTAGAACACTACCAGCGATCTTATCTGGTCTACTCAGAACATTACCCGCGATCTTATACGGTCTACTTAGAACACTACCAGCGATCTTATCTGGTCTACTCAGAACATTACCCGCGATCTTATACGGTCTACTCTTAACACTACCCGCGATCTTATATGGTCTACGCAGAACACTACCAGTGATGTTATAGCAAACTTCGGCATACGAAATGTGAAGAATGCACAGTGAAGAATGCACAAACTACAGCATATGAAATGTGAAAAATGTACAAACTACGGCATACGAAATCTGAAGAATGCATCTAAAACATAGAAAGGAATTGTTAACAACGCACTGACTCTCAACAAAGGAAACGAATGTACTTGCCGGAAACATAGACCATATATGAAATACATTTCATGTTAGTATCTACAATGCATATGTATACATTTATATACACACAAGGAAAAAAACTAGCTCACATGCACACTCGCGACAATAGCTTGACTTTTTGTGACACAGGCACGCCGTCCTAATGAATAGCGACCTCTATTTCCTTGAATGTTTGCAATGTGTGGTGGCATTCAGGAAGACGACAGATGACAAGCTGGCATTCAGGCAGACGACAGATGACAAGCTGGCATTCAGGCAGACGACAGATGACAAGCTGGCATTCAGGCAGACGACAGATGACAAGCTGGCATTCAGGCAGACGACAGATGACAAGTCAAACTATAACCTCGGCCTTAAGATGTCTAACACCCCCCCCCCCTTTGCAACCCGTTTTTTTTAAAATCACCACCACGCCATTATTTATTTTAAGACGTTATAAAATGCCGAGAGCATTACTGTGTGTACGTCGACTCTTNAGACGACAGATGACAAGCTGGCATTCAGGCAGACGACAGATGACAAGCTGGCATTCAGGCAGACGACAGTTGACAAGCTGGCATTCAGGCAGACGACAGATGACAAGTCAAACTATAACCTCGGCCTTAAGATGCCTAACACCCCCCCCCCCTTTGCAACCCGTTTTTTTTAAAATCACCACCACGTCATTATTTATTTGAAGACGTTATAAAATGCCGAGAGCATTACTGTGTGTACGTCGACTCTTGCGAAGTTTACCAGTGGTATGTATAACAGGACGGGATATGTGACGCTCAAAAACTAAGCTCAGGGAAAGGTGGGGGGGGGGCGGGGGGTGTCACCCTGTCGATGTGGGTCATGTCAGTGGGAGTCACTGTCAAATGCACGTAGTCTTCCTAATGTTTAATTTAAGTACACGTAAGATTGTAATCAAGACATTGACCTTACCAGAACTGGCAGCGAATAGAAAGAAACACACATACGCACTCCCCAAGCTGTCGTGTTTACGTTTAGTGGTAGTGTTGTGAAGTGGTGCCATCATGAACGCTAATTGCTACACACAGGGAGGAATGGCAACCCGTCCAGTAAGTTCCATCGGGGACACTCACACTCTGATACGAGTTGTCACACACACACACACACACACACACACACACACACACCAAAGTTCATAAGGTCAGTCAGAATTATTTCAAGCAACAATTTTTGTTGCCAACGTGAATTAAGTTTGTCAGTGCATGCATATCAAAGACACACTTTTGTCATAAAAACAACCCATGTATCCATTGTATTATAAAACATTTTTAACACTCTGAATTCACGGCGTATACAATTAACACCTTGGTCCAAGTAACAGTATTCACGTCTGGGATTGATGTCAGATTATTAAGCCGGTCTAGTGCTTGCAGATAATTCTTCTCATATCAAGCTTCGCCAGGCCACGCCCCTCATTGCACCAACACTTGAGTGTCACAGACATCCAATATTGGCCCTATCGGTCAAGTTGGTCATCAAAAGTGTCACCAATGCTGAGTGATTATGGCGCGTCCTTAGAATTAGGAATGCCTTCCCCCCCCCCACCCCACCTACCGATAGGGCGTATCCAAAATCCGAGCCAGCTGGTCAGCAAACAATATTTAGCTGAATATATTGGCCCTATCGGTCAAGTTGGTCATCAAAAGTGTCACCAATGCTGAGTGATTATGGCGCGTCCTTAGAATTAGGAATGCCTTCCCCCCCCCCCACCCCACCTACCGATAGGGCGTATCCAAAATCCGAGCCAGCTGGTCAGCAAACAATATTTAGCTGAAACTACCGAAAGAACTCAGCTGGCATGGCACTTAGGGTCGGACTATTCACTGGGCCACTGGACAAACGAGTCCAACTAATAACCAATATCTACGGACTCCAGGGACGTCATTAGGGTAGGGGAGGGGGGCATTGTAAACCAATATGTAAAACCAATACGCAAATCAATATGTAAAACCAATATTATTATGTAAAAATCGAAATGTAAAACCAATAAGTAAAACCCGATTTGCAAAATCGATAGGTAAAACCAATATGTAAAACAAATATGTCAAATCAATATGTAAAACCAAAATGTAAAACCAATATATAATATCCGTTATGTAAGCCAATATGTCAAACCGATACCAAGAAAGACAAAAGATCTTTCCCCAGCCTCTGATGATTCCCTGTGTTGTTGTCTTGGCGTTGATCGTTTGTTTTGACCCCCCCCCCAAACCTACCTCTGCACGCCTGACTGCGCCCACGTCTCCACCGACAAGACTTCGGAGGTATCAGATTTAACGGGCATTCAAGACTAATTCGCCGCGTAAATCAACTAATTAATTCACTGCATAATTCACCAAATAATTCACTAGATAGTCAACTAAATAATTTCTTTTTGAACGCACTTTAATATATGTATTAAAACAAAAGAATGCGTTCAAAAAGTAATTTGACGCAAAATTAGATCATGTGGAGAAAAAAAAATCGACCAAATTTCCGTTCGATCAAATTTCCGTTGATCAATTTTCCGTCGACAAAATGTATTTCAAACAAATTTCCGGATACGATTTTTATAGGCAGGATTGAAACGACGGTGTGTGTGTGTGTGTGTGTGGGAGGGAGGGGGGGGGAGAGGGGAGGTGTTAAAGAATGGAAAATGTGGTGTGTTTAACAATCTGGATAGAGTACACAGTTAAAAGTGGGGGAAAGAGAGAGTGTTCCCCACTCCGGTTCAAAATATGAACGAGACAGTGAAACAAAGAAAGCTTAACACTTTAAGGGAGAGAGAAGAGATCTTCAGTCATTGCTGGCTGGTGAGTTCAAGTGTTTGCTCCAACAACGAACTATGGGTTAACTGTACTTAAGGCCAGACGGGGCGTGTGCAGCCCTGTGTGTGTGTGTGTGTGTTGTCACAGAGTTTGGCCAACAGCTGCGGTTCGTTCACACTTAACAGTACTAGGATGAGTTCAAGGCCAAGTCATCGGTTACACACGTCCATGCACTGAGAACCCTTCTCTCAACTAGAGTTGGAATTAGACATATCAGAGAGGGAGAGATGGAGGGACAGAGAGAGGAGGGAGATGGAGAGAGAGGAGGGAGATGGAGAGAGAGGAGGGAGATGGAGAGAGAGGAGGGAGGGAGGTGGAGAGGGAGGGAGGTGGAGAGAGGAGGAAGGGGGGTGGAGAGGGAGGGAGGCGGAGAGAGAGGAGGGAGGGAGGTGGCGAGAGAGGAGGGAAGNGAGGGAGGCGGAGAGAGAGGAGGGAGGGAGGTGGCGAGAGAGGAGGGAAGAGAGGTGGAGAGAGAGGAGGAGGGAGATGGAGGGAGAGGAGGGAGATGGAGAGAGATAGGAGGGAAGGATGTGGAGAGAGAGGAGTGAGAGAGATGGAGAGAGAGGAGGGAGGGAGATGGAGAGAGGAGGGAGGGTGGTCGAGAGAGAGGAGGGAGGGAGGTGGAAAGGGGGAGGGAAGGGAGATGGAGAGAGAGGAAGAGGGAGATGGAGAGAGATAGGAGGGAAGGATGTGGAGAGAGAGGAGGGAGGGAGGTGGAGAGGGAGGTAGATGGAGAGAGAGGAGGGAGGGAGGTGGCGAGAGAGAGGAGGGAAAGGAGATGGAGAGAGAGGAGGAGGGAGATGGTGAGAGAGGAGGGAGATGGTGAGAGAGAAGGGAGATGGAGAGAGATAGGAGGGAAGGATGTGGAGAGAGAGGAGGGAGGGAGGTGAAGAAAGAGGAGGGAGGGAGATGGAAAGAGAGGAGGGATAGTGGGAGAGAGATGGAGGTAGGATTGAGGGAGATAAAAATATTAAGAGAGGCGGGAGAGAAGATGTGCAGGAGAGGTGGGAGGGACGGAGGAAGAGAGGGAGGGAGAAAGAGAGGAAGGAAGAGAGAGAGAGAAGGGTACTGTTCGATTGTTGGATAACAGACATGATAACATTCTCAGAAGATAAGTTTTTAGTTAAAAATAAACCAATGATAACCCATTGATAATGACCGTTGGATGTTGGGCAGTGAAGAATTCAAGGCGGGTCGTGACTGCGTCATGACCTCGAACATTGGAGGGGAACAAACAAGCAAGGCGTGACTGGAATGACCGCAAGGCATGACTTGAATGACCGCAAGGCACGAGTAGAATGACCGCAAGCCATGACTTAAATGACCGCAAGCCATGACTTAAATGACCGCAAGCCATGACTTGAGTGACCGCAAGGCACGAGTTGAATGACCGCAAGGCACGAGTGGAATGACCGCAAGCCATGACTTAAATGACCGCAATGCTTGAGTTGAATGACCGCAAGGCACGAGATGAATGACCGCAAGGCACGAGTTGAATGACCGCAAGGCACGAGTTGAATGACCGCAAGGCACGAGTTGAATGACCCGTGGAAGACGGCGAGAGAGAAGCGATGACCAAGCGTTGGAGGTAAAGCCGTGAGAAGGGGGTAGTCCCGAGAGGGGCGGAAGGGCGCGAGACCATATTACATAACAATAATACGGCCCACCTATTATACTCTTTAAACTTTATATAAAACCATATACATATCAAATAATGGCCCTGCTTCTATACGTTACAAACTCCCTGTAACTCTTCAGTACATTTCAACACCAACGTATATTTAACTAGCCAAATACTTGACCAACCTAATCGGGCAAAGTCCCTAATCACAGTGGAATGACCGCTGCAACATGCTGGGTTAGAAGTGTCTTTGCTTCGCCTGACTTCTGTCACTGGAACAAGACGGCGTCTGTGATTGTTATCCACACACCAAAACTAAAAGAAATGCTCAGTTCAAAAGTATCTCTTCATCCTCTTGAAATTCAAGCGTGAAATCTGACGTCCACTAAGTCATTTGAAATGGCACAGGCACACGGCCAGGATATCTTAGCTGAATGATCCTTGCACTGTCACAACATGAACTTGGTGTTATCGAAACTGTCGGATGTGGACCCTGGTACAGATAACACACCTTTTTTTTTTTTAACGACACACAAGAAAGACACACAAGAAAGACACACAAGCTTTGCATTGCGTGTGCCAAAAATGGTATAATTTTTTGAGCCGTGACAACTGATGTACTGGAAGGCAGGAAACATTTTGTTGGTGACTTCGTACGAGTCTACTGCAGGGCCGTATACGGAAATGTGTTACTAGAAAGAAGTTTGTTCAAATAAAAATTCTTCAAAAGGAAGTAAATTTGTGAAACAGAGAGTCATTTGCTAATATTTTATGTTTGGATGGGAAGGTGCGAATGAGAATAGGGGAACAGGGCAACCTTTTAATTTAATTTGTATTCCTTTTTTTTCCCCATTACGTTGTTATATATAATATATTAATGAGGTTTGTGGCGAGTGGGAGCGGCGCCTGGTTAAAAACTATTTTCTATTTTCAAACAGACACATTGATTTAACAACGTTGCCATGCACGGGAAGCATGACAGGCAACAAAATGAGTCTACTGACCAATATTGCGCGAGTCCAACAATGTGTACAACTCTCCACACCAATTTGCAGAAGAAACCAATGTCTCGAGATGACCAGTAGATTCAGCAGACTGGGTTTGTGACACCGCTACAGTCCAGCTCAGCCCCGTACGTGACTTGCACCGCATGGCTGGCATTGATTGCATCACGGACGGTCCTGTATCCTCGGATGACAGTCAGCTCAACTGTCACACAACGCTGCGGCACGTGCCTGTTCATCAACGACTTTGTCAGTGTGGCTCGGACCTGGCTCTCAACGACGTCAAACAATGACCTTATCACCAAACGTTGTTCGCACGGCACACTAGAAAGGGGTCACTGCAGCAGTGGTTCTTAAGCATGTGGGTGAACGAACCCCAGTGAGGCTCTAGTGGTATATTTGCGGATGTTCCGTGAAATTTTATAATTTTAAAAAGGTATATAAATCTTCATGCACTGAATAGCATCTTCGTAGTCCGCATACTTTTACTGCCAAGTAAAATTATCTAAAGACCTACCTGCGACACACCGTCATGTGTTTGTTTTCTTCTTATGACTATTATCTGTCCTTTACAATATCGGCTCAGATTAATGACTCCGAGAAGTGTCATCGATAGAATAAAGAAATTGTCAGCACAAAAACCAAAAAAAAAAAAAAAAAAAAAAAAAAA
>CAXITT010001087.1:2567-97953 GCA_964033795.1 Lymnaea stagnalis | reverse complement strand
TTTTTTTTTTTTTTTTTTTTTTTTTTTTTTTTTTTTTTCCTGATTGTTTATATACAGTCTGCGTTGTAATTTCAATCATGGCATCAAATATTACGTCAATTGCAATTCTGAAGATCTAGTTTTAATTTTTTTTTCATTTCCAAGAATTTACACTATTAAGGATATTTTAGTCGCTTAAAAATTTCGTAGAAAAATATTTTTTTAAATTGCAACTCTAAAAAATGTACTGAAAAACTAAATGAATTTAAAGAATTTCTGAATGTCTTAAAAAAAAATGAAATTATAAAATTTGGGAAAAAAGTGTTTGCAATTAGGACGGCTTTCGTTTAATTTTATAAATTGCAAAGAGATAAATTGTATGTAGGCCTACTGTATGGTTTGTACCAGGAGCTCAAGCTAATGGCAGAAACAAAAAAGGACAGGCTGCGTTGGTCGGGACACCCATAAATAATCCTAAATGGCAGAGGAGTGAAGAGGGTGCACCACCAAAACCCCAGAGGAAGACACCTCAAAGGCAGACCTAGCCTTAGATGGATAGACGGTGTGGAAACAGATCTATAGCAGCTGGGAATCCAAGCATGCAAAAGAAAAGCATCAGTTAGTAAGTTAGGTCTGAGTGGAAGGATGTGGGAAAAGCTTAACGAATCTCTGCTATTTATTTCCACTGCAAATATTTGAAGAAACGAGATTGTTTCAGTTAACAACATCATAGTTTACTTATTCCTACATATCCACGGCTGCTGTTGTCACAAGCAATGGGCGCACTTCTTGTCAGTGAACAACTGTAAGACTCATTGTGGCTTGTGAAGGCAAGAGAGATGAGCAGCAGACGTTACACGTGTTCTTTTTGTTACTTTACCTCTGGTCTAGAGTAGTTAAGGACTAGTCACAAGTAATCAAAGGGACGAAAGCTTTTGCATCTTTAATGAAATGAAAAATCGTTACCATCCTTTAAAGATATAAGCGTTCTCACAAAAACTGTGTACAAATCCACCCCCACCCCCGCAAAAAATAAGACAACTTTTTTACAGAAGGGGTTAGAGCACGAGTCCCTACATACAACAGTCTAGGCATGGCCAATGATTTCTATGATATGCACATAATTTGGATTTCAAAATGTTCGTTTACCTCGGTATAATAAATTCTGCATCTAAGTAATTCAATCCAATTTTGTCAAAGAGTTTAAATAATAAAAGTATTTTGAATCATTTAAACATAAGTCACCTTCACATACATTGAAGTCACATTTACATACATTCAAGCCACCTTCATATAGCCTACATTTAAGCCACCTTCATATAGCCTACATTTTAGCCACCTTCATATAGCCTACATTTAAGCCACCTTCATATAGCCTACATTTAAGCCACCTTCATATAGCCTACATTTAAGCCACCTTCATATAGCCTACATTTTAGCCACCTTCATATAGCCTACATTAAAGCCACCTTCATATAGCCTACATTTAAGCCACCTTCATATAGCCTGCATTTAAGCCACCTTCATATAGCCTACATTTAAGCCACCTTCAAATAGCCTACATGTAAGTCACCTTCATATAGCCTACATGTAAGCCACCTTCATATAGCCTACATTTAAGCCACCAGACACTTTTAAAAGAACTGATTCCCAAACACGTATCCATAAAGAACCTGAGCTCTTCATCACAGTCCTTAGGGAGAGTTCCCAGTGTGGATGGACACAGAAAGAAGTCATACGGAGGGCGCTCTTCATCGCACTCCTTAGGGAGAGTTCCCAGTGTGGATGGAAACAGAAAGAAGTCATACGGAGTGCGCTCTTCATCACAGTCCTTAGGGAGAGTTCCCAGTGTGGATGAACACAGAAAGAAGTCATACGGAGTGCGCTCTTCATCACAGTCCTTAGGGAGAGTTCCCAGTGTGGATGGACACAGAAAGAAGTCATACGGAGTGCGCTCTTCATCACAGTCCTTAGGGAGAGTTCCCAGTGTGGATGGACACAGAAAGAAGTCATGCGAGGGCGCTCTTCAACACAGTCCTTACTGAGAGCTCCCAGTGTGGATGGACACAGAAAGAAGTCATACGGGGTGTGCTCTTTTGAAACAGTAGCGCCGAAATTATGGAACAGTTTGCCAGTCTTGGAGGGAAATTTGAAATGATAAAAAACAATTTAATAGATATTTAAAGACATTTTTCTTTAAAAAGATTTTATGACAGCAGATCGCTTTGAGCATGCTAGAATAGCATGGAGACAAGCAGCATACAGGTAATCAATCATCATCATCATCTTCAGCTAGATTTAAACAATGAATGTACATTTAACGCAATAAAATTTTCTACCAATTTGTATGTGATCTCACATTTTTCTAAAAATAATAATCTGGAAAAAATTCAAATTTCTTTTTTTTTTCAATCTGAATTTCCCTGGTGGGATCTGCATTTCTAGCATCAAAATATTTAGGCAAATCCATTATTTTTGTATCATCGAGTGTATCTGGTTTTCACATGTATTTTAAGTTATTTTATTTATAAACTGTCTTGATCAAATCTGTCAGGATTAACCAGCGTGCTTCCCTGCCTGTTAGATGATTTTATAATTGTTGTCAATATGAGCCTTTCAGAGAGCAGTTTGACAACACAGGATAGCTGGTTTAGGTCTAAGATTGAAATTGTGCTAGTTTAAAACAAAATTTATCAGAATGTGCTTTTTACATTCTGTTTGGATCTATCAAAAGATAATATCTTGGTTTTTTTTACATTCTGTTTGGATCTATCAAAGAACACTATTTTGTTTTCATAATTGTTTTTTAAGACTTGTAACTATGCAAATAAAATCATTGAGAAATAAATTAAACTGACTTGACTACTGTAATAAAAACACAAGAAAATGAATACTGGGAAAGAAATATATTTTGTAAAATACAAGTATTGGTTTTAAATATACTGACCACAGACAGATCAAGCAATTCAATGTAAAATATTTGTTTAAAGAACTAAAGTAAAAAATTATAGGTGAACAATGATATAATCAAAAGATTAATATAGTATATAAGATTATGTTTGAATATAAGCTAACCAAGAATAAATGCAAGACTATTTTATAAATCGTGCCAATCATTAGTATATGTATAAGCAATATAAATCAGAATTGTTTCCCATGTCAGACTCATCACGCAAATAACAGCTCATCGTTAAACTACATGGAATTAAAAAATTTCCCTAACTCGCTCAAAGGCTTGAAAATTACCTAAATATTTTTGTAAGCAAATGAACAATTTTAAATGTTTTTAAAAAATCACTTTTTTAAGCGGTTTTTTTTTGTTCTCATAATTCTTTGTTCCTGTTATGATCCCAGGTCAATGTTACCGTTGGTGTCAGTACTTTAATACTTACTCTTCTGTTGTGTTAATATCCTTAACTAGCACATATTTGTTCATATTTCCCATTCATTTGAATAAGCGATTCAGACATTTTGAACTCTAAACTGACCAGTATAGATCAGTGTTACATTATGTAAGATACAGCAATCTAATTATGATGAATTATAAAGGTAGATACATGTTTGAATGCAAACACTCATTTCAGAAGGTGATCCTTCAATAATGTAAGGGGGTTCAAGTTGAGAGCTATTTTTATAAAACCGAATCTGTAAATATAGGCTCCTTACTTTTCATTAAGACCTCAACAGTATCACAGTTACAAGGTGCTACATCCGTACGTAAACATAAAGATGCCCAGTTGGTTTATGGTTCTCTGGCTATACCATACTCAGATATTTTTATTTTAAATCAATGGTGTCTAGTATAGTCTCCATAGTTGTATCTAGTCCTAGTGTGGTGTGTAGTATAGTTTCTATAGTTGCATCTCATGTTCCCTCATGTTCATGTTATGTAGTAGGTAAATATATTTTTTTCACCTCTATATGTTGAATGGTACAAATGATTATATTTTTTCTTACAATATTTTTTCTTACAACCTCCTGAAGCTTCAGATAATATAAATAAAGCATAACATTAGCATGATTAAATGCAGCTTACAATTCAAACAGCAAAGAGGCAACCTTTTAGCAAAAATTGAAAACAAGAAATCTTGCATGCAAAAAGAGATATGAACTGAAGAATTGAAATTTGACAGAAGGCTTGGAAGAACATTTTCATTATCTCTATACTTTTTTAAAGATATAGATTTATAAAGCATCAGCAGTCAATGAAAGCAAACAAAAATGAGCTCCTAAAGTGGGCTAAATTTTTAAAGATGGAAATGTAAGAGCTCCAGAGAAGAATTTACCTTCATCAACAAAGAGCTTTTTCTTCATGATGTTAGCAGTTAGAGCAAACATTGCTGTTGGACAAAGGATTACCTTATTCTGATTTCATTAAAGCTATTTTTCAAAGGATAATTTAAGGGCAATAACTCATCCTCAAATGTCTATTTTCCTTTAAGGAACTGAAACACCAGTTCTTATTAACATGAGTCTAAATACTGCTTTGATTAAAAAATTACACCAAGAAAGACAGATGCTCAAAGTTCTTTTGGTGCTCTCCCATCTCTCACCTAAATGACTTTCAAAAAAAAATGTATGATCTAACATTACAACATCAGTAGAAGACAGTATGTTTTCAATTATTGAATGAATGTACAGTAAGTGCATAAAACTGTATGCCCTTCACACACGCAATGGAAATAGCAACAAATAGAGGCATTATCTCAGCTGGTAATCGTATAACAAATTTTGGACAAAAATGATCGACAACCAATGCGGTTCGTTGTAAGCTAAACTGAAGTGGCATTTTTAAAAAAAAAAATAGTAATAGTAATTAGCTAGAACAAATTATTATGTATTCTTAAGGGCCGTCCATCTGTGGCATATTTTTTTAGGTTAATTAAACCAAAGACTGTCGGTATAGACACATTGTAGCTACTTCGATACTCTCCACACCAACAACAAAAATGGTGGAAAACCTGAGACAATTTGTTTTTAACACGGTTCATGGTGAATTCTTTAATAATTGTCTTGCACGTATTAATTGACTTTAAATAAATTGATATGGGTGGGAGTAGGGAAAGGGGGATGAAAATTTGACTTTTTTGTGTACATTATATTATTATATGGAGGGCCCCTTACATAAAACAAACATGGTACAATACAGCGGCAGCAATAGGAACACGGTACAGAGGCAGCAATAGGAACACAGTACAGAGGCAGCAATAGGAACACAGTACAGAGGCAGCAATAGGAACACAGTGCAGAGGCAGCAATAGGAACACAATACAGAGGCAGCAATAGGAACACAGTACAGAGGCAGCAATAGGAACACAGTACAAAGGCAGCAATAGAAACACAGTACAGAGGCAGCAATAGGAACACAGTACAGAGACAGCAATAGGAACACAGTACAAAGGCAGCAATAGAAACACAGTACAGAGGCAGCAATAGAAACACAGTACAGAGGCAGCAATAGGAACACAGTACAGAGGCAGCAATAGGAACACAGTACAGAGGCAGCAATAGGAACACAAGTTACTGAAATATAAATCAAGTAGGTAATCAAACCTTGGTCAGTGCCTGAAAATACTTGAATTTTTTCAAAAGTATCGAATGTGACATCAGAGGTAAACAATTAATGCCGCTGAAAGAGGAACACGTCTGGAAATCAACCACTGTTTTCATCACTGTTCTTGGTCGTTCATTCAAGACAAACACATTGTTGAGTGGAATATTTTGATATGAAAGCAATAGTCAGCAAAATGTGAGGATTTCTTTCCTTAATGTGGATAATTCTAATAACATTGAGATAACACATCTGAAGATTAGATGTCACAGCAAAGCACATGATGGATTAGCATCGATGGAAATTCTAAAATCGACCATGGGATGGAAATATTATGCTATTCAACAAAAACCCGGCAAAGACATAAAAACAAAGGTGTTAAACAATAATTCTTATGAAACCTATAGCCTGTACTAAGAAAATAACTTGTACTTGCATGAAAATATTGTGTGGACATTTAGAACTGCCTCATATAGATATTAGACACAGTTCTTTTTTTTACAATAATGAAATAGAAACCATGAACAGTTGATAATATCACAAGTTGTGGAATGAAAGATTATTGCTAGCTAGTCATTTAATACAATGATGCATGCTCATAATCACTCTGCATATTTAAACACTTATTAGTTATTGTAAATTTGTTTCATATTGGTCTCTCACAGTAACGATAAAACACATTTTTGAATAACAGTTAACTTTGGTCAGGAGGTCTGTACAAAAAGATAAACAGAAAACAATGTCTGTGAGTTTTTGTGTTGAACAAGATAACTTTCATCCCTTTATGATTGTCTCTCCAGTCACTAGGATATTTAAAAAAAAAAAAAGATGAGATTGTCACAACATGTACAAAAGCGATATAAATATGTGGATTCAAAAATGCACAAATAAATAACGTCAGCAGAGTAGTTATGATATGGACCACATCTCTTGATGTTATGGATTGCTTCTAAAAAAAAAAGAAAATGAGGTAGTCATAACTGTTACTGAAATGTGAATTACACATTTTAAACTTTTACATAATGAGTCCCCTTAAAGATAAAGTTTGGACATTTATTTTAATCTATAAAGAAAAAAAACAGTTTTATTAGCCAATTAGTTAGCTAAATAGTTGCTCTTAATTTATTTAGTTTCAATGATGTGATGAACATTTTTTTTCTTCTTCAAACTAAGCTGCAGCTCATTGGAAGTTCTCATAGTTCTAATAAGTCATTTACATAAATCTAAAGAGATGTCAGTTGCCAAAAACTTTAAATGGAATTACCTTACTTTGTGCATTGCATAGGTCAACTAATAATGTTATTTCTTATTTAAGTAATGCAATTTCTTATTTAATTTCTGTAACAAATAAATAGAAAAAAATCTCAAGTGCCTTTAAAATCTCTTGTTTGTTTGGATACCGAGGTGAAGATTCATTATGCATGACAAAAACATATCCATATAATAATGGAAATACAAAAAAACAAGTTCCTACCTGAACCATCTGACAGTAACAATATCAATGCTAACTAGAAAAATAATGATATATTGTTAAAAATTTCATTGTACAGTTAATAATGAAAGGCTTTTGGGTATCATTAGTTATCCTCAATGGTTAGACTACTTAAAGAGCTTCCTGAGAATGAACTTGAGCTCTCCTTTATCATGCTCAAGTTACGAGCCATCCCACCTGGCAAAAGGGTCTGCATCACATCTAGTTTCTGTAAAATATATAAAAAATTAAATCATTAGTTTTACCGCTTCAGCTTTGGACAAAACTGTTGGATGAGCACATCGGCTAAGTTGTTAACATTAAATCCCCATTCAATCCCCGAATGGTTGAACCCCACTGCATGACACATTGTTTATGCTCTGCTAAACAAAAAGAAGAACTATCAAATCTAAATGAAAGTCTAGGACTGAACCCTTCTGACTGCCTCTCCCTTTCATTTATTATCTAATCATGAGCTTACACACCCCCCCCCCCCACCATAACCCCAAATAAGAATCCTATTATTCTAAATTTCAGATTTAATTTAACCAAAACATGATCAAATAAAATTCTTAATAAATCTCAAATATAGTGCCAGGTTTGATCAGACCTCTGAGCATTTACCTCTTCGTCCAGGATGTAAATCCTCCCTTCCACTCTAGGTGTCAGAAAGCACTGCTCACTTTCTAGCCCATGAATGCTCTCTTGGCGTATCAACTTCCTGGGGCGATTGCTGTTGTCTGCGTCCATGCTGAGTTGTTTGATAAACTCTTCTCGTCTGAAAAATAACAGCATAATTATCTCTATGATATTGAAACTCATTTTGAATATCTCTAAACTTTACATTATTATGTAGAAAAACAAATGTTATAAAAATGTCTAGAAGGCCCTAGGTTTAAAAAGATGTATCTACAGAATATGATCATGTATAACGTGATCCATGTATAATGCAAACTCCCAACATTTTGTTTAAAAATAAAAAAAAGACCCTAAAAGACATGTCTACATATAATGCCATCTATTAATCTTGTTCCATAATAATACAATTTGTAGTTATTTATAAGAAAAATGTCAAAATTGTTTAAATTATTATTATATTTAAAATAAACAGTGGTCAAACCGATTCAACTATACTAATATTCCGTCACAGGGGCGCTATATCACTAGTATTGTACACAGATATGATGTGCAGTCGGTCGACAAATGCAAGTTAGCCAAGGAGATTTTTTTGCATAGATATTAGTATATATCCTGTACAGATAATTGAAAAATTTCTTACATTCTCGTACAATGCAAACCCTACTTTAAAGTAGCATTTTCTCGCTGATATATATGGCAGATACCTATAGTAACAGACCAAATTCTCACTTTTTCAATGCTACAAGACTCTGTCTGTGCCCAGATTTGCACTCCATTTCCCCCAGGTAAATTCGCACAGCATCAAAGTGATTTTGAACCATTGTTGATAACGATGGACATTGCTCTGCATTAATCTGGATCAATAAAAGTAATAAAGAAATTGTTTAAATTTAGGGGAACACCCCCCAAATAAAAGGAAACAAGACAGATTTTAATAATACTCATTATAAATCTTAATCATAATATTAAAAAAAAAAAAAAAGTTAGATTGCATAAATTTATTTCATAAAATTGAGAGCAAAGTCAATTATTATTTCACTATCTTTTTTCAGAAATAAAAAAGACAAAACTTTAAAAAATGACCTTTAAAAAAGGAAAACCCAGTAAGAAATTTTCTGTATTTCAAGACTTAAAATACATGCAACATTTTTCTGGAATGCAAAACATATGAGCTCAAGGATATTTAGAATTAAAGGCGCTAAAATAGAACTCACAACAATTTCACAATGCTTGAATACATCAAAGCCGTCCTTGCCTTGAGCCACATACTCTTTAGTTGCCAGTCTGTAGTCCTGTAATTAATAGATTCAAGGTGTAAAACATGACATTTCAAGACCCCAATACTAATACTGATGGCATGAACAAATCTGAAATTGGGTTAAACATTTTTTTAGAAACTCTCAAATGATCAAGAGGCTTTCCAATAATTCATTCCCGAAGGTTGCAACTAAATGCGTCCTCCTGTGGTTCGGATGCGTCCAAATATGTCACAGGATGTAGCGACACACCTCTCTCATTTTTATTAAAATATAGCAATGAAATCTCGCGACTCTCGAGACTTGGGTGATTTCAGTTTTAAAAATCTGAAGTTTTTATCATGGTTCACTTTCAATCTTTGTGGGCTTTAGTAAGGTGTGTCTTTATCTAGCATGTGTTCTTCCGGGGTGCCAAAAATCAATTTTTTAGTCATTAATCATAAATCAATGGCAAAACAGAGTTACTTCCCTTTGATGGGGAACACTAAGTACGGAAGTAGCACTGCCATCAGAATGAGTCTACTACTAAACCTTATCTGGTGGTAAATGAAATAATTAGCTATGTGTTTGCAATATCTGGTTTTGCTTATAATATAATAATAGTACAAAGAAACTATTTAAAAAAAGCCAACTGATTAAACTTAACAATTTAAAAAACAGAAACTATAACACCATTGTGGAAAAAAAAAGAAGATACAAAAAAAAACAACAGAACAATGACTGCTAAAATCTTTTCCCCGAAAATGTGGAATGAATAAATTTGAAAGTTGTTGGCTTTTTTTTTTTTTTTACCTTATCAAAGTCAATGTAATCATCTTGCACACGAACCAGCTGCCTACCAATTCTCTGGCCAGGTGGTTTAGTAGGATCAAACCCAAACCTGGCCCCGGCGACCTGTGGGAATCTGCCCTTACCATTGTGGAAAAAAAAAGAAGATACAAAAAAAAACAACAGAACAATGACTGCTAAAATCTTTTCCCCGAAAATGTGGAATGAATAAATTTGAAAGTTGTTGGCTTTTTTTTTTTTTTTTACCTTATCAAAGTCAATGTAATCATCTTGCACACGAACCAGCTGCCTACCAATTCTCTGGCCAGGTGGTTTAGTAGGATCAAACCCAAAGCTGAGCCCGGCGACCTGTGGGAATCTGCCCTCTTTGACGGGATATTTGCTAACACTGTTTTCCAGTGCTTCTATCAGCTGGCTACCTAAATAATCAATGAAAAAACAATGAAACAACACTGTCAATGGCACAAACAGATGACAATTAAACCTCTTATTGACTACTAACAGATCAAAAGTAACTTGTTTTTACTTGAAACAGGAAGTGATTCTTTCTCTGGCCAGAGTATCAAACTACCTGTGACTTTGATGACAACCAGGGAGTCCACCAAGGGAAGGATTGTGAGCAGATCCCTTAACCTAAACTCTCCCTTTGCGTGAATGCGATCTGAGCGGAGAGTTCCAGAGTTCAGTAAAGCACAATCAGCTTTGGTGGCAGTCAGGATGATGTCAGTGATGAAGTTTCCTGTTAAATATATTTAAAAAAATGTAAAACTTGAATGTTGAATGTCATAACTAAGAAAACATCATAAAGGCTATTATTAACTCATCCCTGAAGGTTGGGACTAAATGTGTGGGGGGGGGGGGGGGGTTCCCAACAGACACATCCAAATGTGACCACGGCATGTAGCAACACACCTCTCGCATTTTTATTTTAAAATAGCAATGAAATCTTGCATCCCTATAGACCAAAGGTGATGGCATGATTTCAATTTTAACAAACTTCATTTAATCTTGTTTCGCTTTAGTGCTTTAGTGTGATGCATTTATATCTAGCATGTCTTATTGTGAGGTGCCAAGTATCAGTTTTTTTGCTAATTACTTGTTATTTGTTCACCACTATTATTTTAATTTTCATTAAACCAAATTCATTTTTGGATGCATCTATCAATAATTCATTGATATTTAGCAGCTATTCCCTTTGTTCAGGAATATAAATAAAGAACGGAAGTACATTGGCGTCAGGAATGGGTTAACATTAAGTCAAGGCTAAAAAAGTTTATGAGGCTAAATAGTTTGAAAACAGATCACAAACCTAGATTAGTTTCCTGTGTCCTGATTGATGAGAATCTTCCATCCATTTCCACATTCATGTAGCCAAGATAAGTGTCCATTTTACTTTCTACACTTTCTGAAAAAAATATGCAGCTGAAAAGCTCCTTTAAAGTATCAAAGTATTTCAAGGTAATGAAATCCTATTTTTAAGGTATGTTAAACTTTTAATTTAATAAATAATAAATATTCATTCATACAAATAGGCCCCGAAATTATAAATTTTAAAAGATAAACATCTAAATTTACCAACCAATCACATTAAACTTATTACTAATCTCACTAATAAAGTCTTATACCAAGATTTTTCATGACAATTTTTTTCATCTCTGTATCTTCTGGAATACTGGAGTTGAGATCCACACGTTCCACCTTCACATCCCAGTTCCCATTATTGTTGTTGTTCTGTGTCATTGTTATTTTGCTCATATTGCGGAAGTCAGTTCCACTTTTAACAACATATTTCCCCTTGACCTGCCACACAAATAATGAGGAATTACAGCTGAAATCAATGACTTCATGTCAACCACACTACAGCGAGACCAACCATGTAATTAAAGTACTATTTTTATTTCAGAATCTCCACTTATAAATTGTATTGCTCTTCTTCTTTGGGTTTTGGGTTTTAATATTCAAGAAAATGAAATCATTCAATAAAAAAAATTAAAAGCAAAAAAAAAAATAAAATAATAATTCTTTTTTGAAATAGCTCCGTAACTTCATTTTGAAAAATGCAAACGTAATCAAGGAAAGATTCCTTATATCATTTGAAATGTTGTAAAACCTGAAACCAACATTTATTATTTCAAAATCATGATCATGGCCGCCAAGGATGATATCAATATCTGGGACATTCTCTGCAAGTCTCTCATCATTTGGACTTCTCATGTGAGTTAAGGCAATCACCAGTTGTGCCCCCTGAGAAAGCATCAATGAAGATTTGTGTTAGTGTTATTGATTGTGACTCATGTAACAAATATTAACTATATCATTCAGTGTTAAGGTGGCAACATAAAATTGATTGAAGTGTGATTAAGCTGACCAGGCAGTCTTGCATTTACTAAAATACTTTAAGGTAAAAAAAAATCTTGAGCACTAACCAGTTGCCTAACAATCCTTGCAAGGTTTTGTCCAGACTCTACATAATCAATGAATGTAACATCTTCAGGATCTAAAGTTGAGAGTGTATCAATCCATTCCACTTCCACTAGCCCAATAATACCTATCTGAAAGTAAAATAAAGACCTTTTACAAAAGTATATAACAGATTTAAATATGTGCATATAAACTGTATAGAAAGAAGATTTTCCCAAAGACTATAGCCAATCCACTGGAACGATAGGAGTCCACTAATTTTTTCATGTCAGAACACTAGAGTTTCTCTCTTTACAAATTTAATGTCAAATCAAGTATAAAAAAGGTTCATTTTACTAAAGCTGTTAAAATGTACATTATTTAATTTATGTTACTCTTTAAGACAGTAGCCAATAAAAATGTATTGTCCATTTCAGTTTCATTGCAATAAATGATTTGTCTTTTTCTTCTAAATTGCATAAATGAACCAAAAGCTTTATCAGAATGTTAATAGCTTGAACTAATTAAGGTGAGGGTCTTCTTAAATGATAAAATATACTGCTGAATAAAGATCCTGTTAAAGATCTTCAAAAGACAATTTAATTTTTTTAAACGGCTCATCTCAGAAATGATTACTCTCTAATTACCAGACATTTTGTAATACAATGAAACAATTGCAAAGATAAATAAAAATGAATAGCTTACTTTGATTCCTGCATGCTCTATGATAACGTGAGTCTCTCCACGGGCCAGAGGTTCATTATTCACCATGTCCTTGACATTACTTAATAACCAGGGAAAATTGCATTTTTCAGCAAAATCTTCAAGGTGATCTACTCCAAAGTCTGTTATTGTTTAGTTTAAAACAAATTAATGTCACAGGCATTACACTATACAATGAAAATGTTTACAGTTTGTGCAATCAATATAAAGAATTGTATTTTGATGGTCGTAAATGCGAAAAACTAAGCATCATGATAATGACATAAAACCAGTACATTGGACATGTTATTTTATTTTTCAAACCATCTCATTAATACATGGAGACAAAGCTTTATTTCAATTGAATCTTTAGATTATATATATGATTAAAGAATGCATGTTAAAACACAAATAATATGCAACTGCTGCAAAACTTGTTTCAACTGTATTCTCTAAATAAGGATAATAGTATTGTAGACTTTCAAAATATTTTTAACTGAATTTGTGTCTTTGGGTTTTTTTCAGGGGAAGGGAGGGGGTTTGGGGAGGAGTGAAGCTCAAGGATGGGGGTCGAAAGGTGGGATGAAAGTACATTGGTTTAATTAGCTGTGATGGGGAGGTGGGATGAGAGTACATTGGTTTTGGAGACCATACTAATAGTGTCCACTGGGCCGGCCCATAAATGTATAATTACCAAAGTCATGATTGCCATAAACAGCTGCAGCAACTCCAAGCTCATTTAATACCGATATCATCTGGTCTCCTTTCAGAAATATGCTCACTGCCAAGAAGAGAACAAGAAGCATCTTTTAGGCTAAGTATTAGAAGCATAAGTGTTTCAGATTGCTAATATTCATTTTTAAGTCCATCTAACAGCAGCACCAGAACAAATCATAGGTCACCATTTTTTAAAATAAACAATTACAGACAATGTAAAAATTTTATCAACTCACTCAGTGATGGATTGAGAGCATCCCCACTAAAAAGAACAATTGGGTTATCATTTTTCTGTGATTTTATGTATGACTGCATGCGAGCTGCACCACCTTGTGGTTCATCTTTTTGGCCTTCAATATTGTACACATCATTGAAATGAAGAATAGTTAAAGCCATTCTTGTAAATGAAAGGTATCTGTTAATTGTGAAGCTGAACTAAAAACTTGGATCCATTTCGTATAATAAGCTGCACAAATAAGAGAAAAAAGGTAATACAAGCAAATAATTTACATGACATAAAAAAAAATTTTTTAATTAAATTTCAAAATACCGGTATACCACATTTTAGTAAAAAGAAAGTTTGTGAATGAGGTGTGCCAGTGGTAAGATTACCAATTAAGATATCTCAATGAATGATGACGATACCGTACATTTTAAAAATAATTTTACCAAGTGATCTACATTAGTACTATTAATAGTTATAACTATTCCATAACAGTGCACCAAATACAATTGTAGACCAGTCAGGGTTGTCAGCCATCCACAAATTTACAGACAGTTGGCAAATTTTGATTTATAATATAAAATGACTTGTCCGTAAGAACATTGGGATGTATGAAAAAATAAAACATAGTAAAAACATTTTCTGATCCAAATATGATGAGAAATTTGAATGATTGTTATTTCCTCTTGCTTGATTTAAAATTTTATAACAACAATGAGATATAAAAAAGAAATATGGTCTAAGGCAGAGGAGTCCTTAAGGTTAGTGTCAACCGGTGCTGTAACTCAATGGTGTCACCACCAATGTTCCCTTTAAGCTGAGCGGCTGCGCGGCCGCGCAGCTATCTCACAGACGCTGCGCATGAGTTTTGAGTACCGCGCAGCAAATTTCCATGTAAGTGTGTGTTTTTGTTTATGGGCTGTAAATTTTGCACACAAAAAAATTGATGCTGTAAAACTTTGCACACAACTGTATAATTTAGCACACGAACCAACAAACCTTAGAGGGAACATTGGTCACCACCCAACTTTTTTTCTTATTTTTTTATGGTCTGATGTGAGCGCCGCCAAATCATGATCCAATTTGAGCATCACAAATGTAAGCTCTTTACGCCACTGATCTTATGGAAAAATGCAGTAGATGTTCTTGTGGCAGTCTGTTTTGGTGGCAAACTATGTCTAGTGGTACCTTGGTCTAATACTAATGCATGTTATGAAACCGGCTCATGTGAGCTGCGTCGAATTTGCAATTTTCCTATTGGTGTCACTCTCCTAACAGGTTGTCAACCGGTGTGACTCGCATACCCTGAAACCCAATAGTGACGCCACTGGTCAAAGGGATCGTTGAACTTTATTTAAGCGTCATAGTTTAAATTTGTGGATATTTAGAATATTTATCCATAAATTTTATTTTATTGAGTTAGCAAGCCTGACACCATTATCACTTCACAATGGCATGGACTGGTGAGGAGCACATGTAGTGGGCCTACACGAAACTTTTATGAATTTTAACTGTTATGGTTCAGACTTAAATAAATATTATGCTTTAATACTAATACTAATACCTCTAATTAAGAGTCTAAGACTAAGATTGTGCATGCAATGTCAACTTCACTGGACATTTTGTGTCCATAAAATATCCCTTAATTATAATTTTTAATCACATTAAATAAATGCCATTACTAAATAACTAGTAAATACTGATGGTGATGGCCATTATTTCAGACAATATCGGATTCAATATATCCTGTCATAAAAATGTCAAAATTAAAATTAATTGTCAAAATTAATTCAATTTTGCAATAAAGTAAATTAAATTATTAAGTTTGGATTTGGGTCCCTCCGTACTGTACTGACACTGTTACTGTACTCGTACCCTTCCTTTTAATTTTTAATTTTACTTTTTACCGGGATCTCTGATATGATAGGCCTATATGATATAGGGTATGGCTAGGTAACTTTACTCATTATTAGCTCATTAAATTTTCTAATGTATCGCGATTTTTATAGGTTGAAATTGTATACAAATATTATTTGAGATGAATATGATACATTTAAATACAGTTAATAAACATAAATGTTTAAAACTGACTGTTTTCTCTCCAGTATATTGTATGGTCATTCCCTAAACCGACTTCAAGTGTTACTGACGACATAACATCAAGATGATCAGAACATCACTCAATTAAATAAACATATATTAAATATTTATTTATATGGCTATTTATAATATTAAGTAACTTTATTTATTAAAAGTGATTTTATTCTATTTTAAAATGTATCAATGATAAATTGCCCTTTTGGGTCTTAGTGTGATTCCCTAACTCAAATATCGTCTCTGTGCCTTCTACTTCTACCATCAAATCAGAATGTCATTTAGGATTTTCCACCACAAAAAATTAAATTATATATATTCTAAAGAATAGAATGTTAGAAGTGGTACACTGGTTATGATTGCTTAGTTTTTAATCGCACTGGGACAGTGGCATAGCTAGACGAAGTGCTGATTTGTGGTCCTTGAATCTACCTCTTCATCCCATCCGAAGACACTGAATGACCGCCACAACCCAGGATCCACCAGTAAATACTTAGAGTTGTATCCCATGGGCATCTTTAGAAAGTGTTAACTTAAAATAAAAAAAGACTATCGACATTCGAACTTTCAAGGCCTGCTTCTATAGCTCCTGATTTGAAGTCAGAAAAGAGATTTCTCAAAGCATCAGACAATGAAACTCCGTCTGATCATCAAGAATACATTTTGTCCAACTCCACTGTTCTGAAAACAACTGCTATCTTAATTGGTCTTGTATAAATGAGCAAGTCAGTTTAAAATAAATGTAGCTTGAAAATCCATTTGCCAAAATCAACACATACAATAATATTCAATTTAACTGTGGCATCCCTTACACACCCACCATCTTCATTGTGTCTCTTTATAAGCCCACTATCTTTGGTGTGTCTCTTTATGACCCCACCATCTTTAGTTTGTCTCTTATGACGCCATCATCTTAAGTATGACTCTTATAATCCCACCATCTGTACTGTGTCTCTAATAAGCCCATTATCTTCAGTGGGTCTCTGATCACCCAACCATTTGTAGTGTCTCTAATATGCGCACCATCTTTAGTGTGTCTCTAATAACCCAATCTACCATCTTCAGTGGGTCTCTGATTAAACCAACCATCTGTAGTGTGTATAATACTCTCCAATCTTTAGTATGTCTCTTTATAACACAACCATATTCAGTGTGTCTCTAAGAATCCCACCATCTTCAGTGTGTCTCTGAGCATCCCACCATCTTCAGTGTGTCTCTGAGCATCCCACCATCGTCAGTGTCTCTGAGCATCCCACCATCTTCAGTGGGTTTCTGAGCATCATACTATCGTCAGTGTGTCTCTGAGCATGCCATCATCTTCAGTGTGTCTCTGAGCATTCCACCATCTTACTTAAGTGTGTCCCTGAGCATCCCACCATCTTAAGTGTGTCTCTGAGCATCCCACCATCTTAAGTGTGTCTCTAATAACTCCACCATCTTTAGTGTGTCTCTTATAAGCTCAACTTATGTAGTGTGTCTCATAAGCACACCATCTTTAGTGTGTCTCTCATAAGCACACCATCTTTAGTGTGTCTCTAATACGTGCACTATCTTCAGCGTGAGTCTAATAAACATATCATCATTACTCTGGAGATCCAGTTTATGGGCAATCTGTAAATGATGTCCCTTTTGGGGAGGGTGGTGGTCACATTTTTGTGATTTGGGTGCCTTAATTTGTGTGACAATATGTGACAAAAGAGGGAGCGGAAAGGGGGGGGGGGTAAAAAAATAAGCTAAATAGCATGAAGTCATGAATGGATATACCCTTGATCAGATGCAAAAGGCAACACAAAAAATTGCATTTTTAAAGATAAAATTATACAGAAGTTAATAGAAGGAAGTTGATGGCAGAGATTTAATTTATTATGCAATATTTCATCAATTATGTACAATCAATGTTAGAAAAAGGCAACAGTTAAGCAGAAAAATACATATCAACACATATCATCACATTAAACAAAATCTATGTTTAAAAATTATTATTAATCTTGCCAAAAATACATGAAGTTTATTTAAATAGTCCACCATAGATTTTAAGTTTCCCTTAAATTTTAAAATCTACTTTAACAAATTGGAACCATCTAAGCATCTTGTCTTGATGTGTATTATACTCTACATTTTTATAAACGGACATTAGAATATTATATTTTTTTCAAGATACTGTACTACAATACGAAAAAATCATAACAGAACATTGCTCCCGCTATGCACAAGAATTACAAAGTTCATCTTTTGTATTAACAAGTACAAGATAGAACTACACAATATCAAACAACTATGGGATTTAATTTTAAGAATAGAGGAAATTAAATCATGACTTCTTGGCCAATCAGGTTTGTCATTTAATGGAGGAGATCTATTAATAGAACATCCAGGCGTACAGTCGGGGCTATCTCATTAAGATATTAATAAAACATCCCTGTATTCCATTTGGCCAATCTCTCAACAGCTGTTCGGTACTTCTATGTTAATGTGAGCCAGCACAGTGGGTCTTAACCAAGACTAAAACGTGTTTACAACTTTATATTACGAAAGATTTTACCAACAAACTGTTACTGCTATATTATATATGTGAAAATACTTTATTAGGAGCCATGTTTTATGAAAACATTGTCTACAAATTGTAACATTACGTAATGTGATGTGACATTTCCCAGTCTTAGAAATTACAAACCCAATAAGTAAGTAAGCTAGCTAATTATGAAGTCTTTAGCAGCGTATGTTAATGATGATCTTTATACACAAAGTTGGCACAAATCTCTATTGATAAATGGAGGTGTCTGTCCAGCTCATGAGATGTAGTGGTGCAAGAGATTTGACTAGTAATTAATTTGCTATTTAAGTAACAATTTTAAAGAGAGTGTCTTCATATTCAGATATAAGATATGAAGACAGAAGTCAAAAGCTCTTTATAGAAGACTTGCTAAATATATCTTCCAAATAGTTTTAGAGAAAAATGAACATGTTCAATATTGTTTCATGCAATCTGATGCTGGGTAGGATAGAAATATTGTTTAATGACTAAATCTGATAAGTTTGTTCCTTATATCCATAATAATAAATTTAATAAAGGCATCACTTGCATCATGGAAGACAAAGTATTTCTCGAAATCACTTATATAATCATGTTTAAATTCAATGAATAACCAAACTTTGAAAACATTAAAAAGACAAAACTTTATTCAAGAAATCCATCGTAAATTAGAACAATACAATAACACTTAAGATTCCTTTCATTTTTAAAGTTTTTTTACTTTAATATGATCATTGATATTACCCCATTACCCTTTGGCTGGCTTACCTACTTAGCCTTACAATTAATGCATCTAATTCAATAAACCTATATACATCTGAACAAAGCAACAAAAAAGGCACATTTTAAAAACTTAATTAACAATAGTTTTAAAAAATAATGTTGTGTAATTTAATACAGATTTACAAGCACATTTTTTTTCAGCTAATACAAAATCCATTACTACTTTTAATATTTGTTGGCAAATACCGGTATATTAAAAAATAATTGAATCAATTTATTTCTTCTCCATGAGTATGAAATATATGAACCACCAAACTCAATAACATTTTGATCAATGGTTGTTTGCACAAGATCCTAATTATTAAAAAAAACAAAGAATGGTTTGAAAAGATTCAAAACAAGATCTTAAGTGAAAGTTGGAAATACAGAGAAAGAAATTGACATGTTTAGGCCATACACTGAGAAAACAAAAATCAACCCAACATCCATTGTGAAATCTACAGGAGAGGAAGAATGCTGGACACATGGAGAAGGGACCTTGACACAGGGAACGAGAAAAAATTCATTAACAACAATAATTTGAGTGAGCTGGTAAGCATAACTCATAACAGAACAGAGATAATTGTAGAGGATTTCTACACAGCCTATATATACACCACTAGGAGCAAATAGTGGAAAAAGATATGTTTAGGCTTGAAATATGTACCAGTATTTAAGAGCATATACAGCAAAGAATGTTACTCATTTTCAAAAGAAATGACTAAATTAAGAATAAAATATTTTAAAATTTTGAGCATTACCAAAATTAAATTCTGTACCAGTACCAGTAATGCCATGTACACTTTTCTTACATTTTTTAAATATTTTATAATTAAAAACAGACAAGGAAGTTTATGTCCCTATTAAACTATTAAACATAAATTTACCTCAAATGAGGATTTTTTATAATCCCCCTTAATAACACTAATAACAGCATTAAAAAAACATAATGCAATCAATCTCTATTATGATTAATCACTTGTTGAATAAGTGGTTATTCTCAATAAATGGATGTTGATAGTGCTTGAATCTGAACTGTAGTCATTTGTTCGGTCTCCAGACAATCAATGTTTTGATATCTCAAAGCTTTGACAACAGCTTCAGGAACAGGTAATGTCTCAATGCCCTTAAAGCTGAGGTGATTCTTGATAACTTCGCTCCTGATAACATCAAGACAAGACAAAACCAAAGTGGGGACTTCATCAAGTCTGTGCTTCAATCTCTTAGCCAGGTCAGGTCTTACAACTCTTAATGTATTTTCCTGCATCAACAGTTCTTCTTTCTCTGAAATAGAGAATGGACGAGACATTTGTTCACACAGAAAAATGCCAGTCTCAAAACGGTTGAACTTGAAAGCTTTGCGGTATGCTCTGTGTTTCCCATATGGTCTTGCATAAATATCGGCTCCATAAGAAAGAATAATTTGGCAAAGTTTAACATTTCCCGAGCTGGCTGCTAGGTGTAAGGGAGGGTAAGCAGCTGGGTCTTGGTATAGATGAACATTGACTATGCGTGGTTGAGTGTTCAACAGAACTTCCACAAAATGCGTGTTTCTACTAGATATGGCTTTATCTAGAGGCCGTAGGTGGTTGACATTCGGCCGATCTAAAGGACATGACAGATTAACCAGCTTACCTATCACTTCTGCACTACATTTGTCAGCATAATGTAGCAGAGAATTAAAAGCATAGTCTAGGTGAGAAGCTAAAAATCCTGAAGGATAGAGGTCACAAGAGAGAAGTGCCAAAGCAGCTTCATTGTGACCCTGTTCAAGAGCAAATTGTAAAGGTATCTTCCCAATGTCCCCACTGAGCTGGCTGGGATTGGCCCCATTGTTCAGAAGGAGCTCTACGATGTCTCTGGAACCAATCCCTGCTGCTAAATGAAGTGGTGTTAATATATCATCATTAGCCATAGATCGGCGTTCTGAGTACCTTATATTACTCTTGACATTTACATTTGCACCTGCCTGAAGCAGAACTTTACACACTTGAAGTAGATCAGAGGCTGAAGAAGGTGAGATATTTTTATCTCCACGCTGATCCAGGCATTCAACAAGAGGGGTTTTTCCTGCTTCATCAACAGCATTAACATCTGCTCCAAGCTTAAGTAATATCTGCACCATTTGCAAAGTCCTTTCACTTGCAGCTAAGTGTAGGGCTGTTATTTTTTTCCCAAGTACTTGTGTGTTGATGCTTAAAGTGCTACAAGCCTCCTGGATATATATTTTTAAATCATAATTTTCATTCATATAAGATGAGACGTTTTCCTGTCCATCAGGATATAAATTTGATTGCAATACTTCCAAAGGAGAAAGGGACTGATAAAAAATCTGAAAAAACTGTGCAAAGTTGGAACCAGCTGCTATGTGCATGGGAAGAAATCCTTGGTTGTTGACATGCTTTATCATCTTTGGTAGCCAACGAGATTTAATAACAATTTCAAACATGGAGCAAAGTTTTTTCTTGACAATAACATGTAAAACTGTGTCTCCATTTTTGTCTACAATTAGTTTGTCAGATTTTTCCAAAATTTTCTTGAACACTCTTTCAAATCCTGATTTTTCAACAACCCGAAATAATGATTTTGACATTTTCGTTTCTGAGGATTTTAAAGAACCATATCTTGATTGGTTTACGTCACTGTGAGGGTCACAACCACATTTCAGGAGGTAGAGGGAAATTTCAGGCTGCCCTTTTGTAATAGCATGTAGCAAAGGGGAGGATTGCTGATGTGGGTATAAATAGCAATCAAGAACATTTGGAAAGAGGGTTAAGACTTGAGGATTAGCAAGTTCATCTATGACTTTTTTACAGTTTTCTGTTTGGCGTTCATCAATTAACTTGGAAAGTTGACGTTGTTGATGAATCACTCTTTCAATGGTTTCTTGATCCTTAAAAATGAACATAATTTTTTAAAATAATAACTTGATATATAACTTTTTGCATAGATATGCATTAAACTTTTGAAAAATGTATTGCTCAATATTCTATCAGAATCTGTTGCATAATTTCATATTTCATTTTTGTTAAAACTGAACAAGATCTTTAACTCATTAACCATCATTACTACCAGTTTAACATTACAGGTATATATTATTAGCCTAGCTGTAACTTTATGAGAATGGTGAAATAGATCTTATATAGGCAATAGGGTTTAGGATTTTTATTTGGATTTAATCAGTGGCACAATTCAAAATGTAGCATTGTTAAGTTTCAATTAATAGCTTTCTATCACTTTTAGCTTAACTATCCCATGATTTTGAAAGTATTTAATTAATGCATTAAATCATTTTTAAAATTTCATGATAAGCTTGAATTTATTAACAATCAGTTCTACTAAATTAGAGTCCGAAGAGAGTTAGTAGTATCTGACTCTCACTTTAATACTTTGGTTTGATCTACTCTGCTTCAGGAATCAGTCCTCAGCTATTCTATCAGAAATGATTTGACTCAGTCAACAGAACAAACTACAAATAGTGTGGGGTTAGAGACTAAGAGTACTCAGAGTTAGAGTAGTCACAGTCACCTAGTGACAACTCTTCTTGTGCTAATTTACAGACTACTAGTCTATTACTATTACTAGTACTTCTAGTTCTAGACTAACAATTTTTTATTATTAAGATAGGACTAGGCCTAGACTAGATATAAATTTCTGTACAGTATAGATGGTATACATAAATATATTTAATAATATTAGCATTAAAGCTTAGACCCCTCCTAGTTAGTGTTAGGCGTAATATATTTATAATTTACATTACATTGACATTCACTTCATTCAATATTTTAAGCACTTAGAATATAGTAATTAATTTGAAGATAAAAAGTCTTGCTTAAACAGCAGTTAACCTCATGATCCATTTCTGATTTCAAGCTGAAATACATGAATATATTAAAAATGAAGGCATGTAATGTGTAACTATAAAAGATCACAGATGCGTGTGAAAATAATCATGATACAAATCAGCTGTAGGTAGCCATTTTAAAACTTCAACGGTGTATAGTTACAAAGCGCATCAACATTTATCGGTGCTTCAAATATTTATTTACTGTGTCAAAATTGCGTTCCCACGATGTATGCCATAAAAATATCAGAGGAATCTTCCATTACTGAATTAGAAAATAAATTTTCGTTGTTTAGAGCCCAAATAGAAAACATTCAAGCTTCTTTTATATATTTAAATGAATTAAAATGGTTATATGACCACGGCCCTAAGTCCTAATTCGTATCAGTATCAGCCCTTTTCCTTAAAATAAATATATAGGCATATAAATGATAAATTAAAAATATGTTGTGTCTGTTGAAGAAGAGTTTAAGAAAAAAGTTTGTCCAGTCTTAAATAAAGCTTCATCCTACTTATCTTAACTCTTAAAGCCCCTAATTAAGCTACAACGTTTCACCATTTTCGTTTTACAATACAATAGTATATTAGTAATTAGAGTTGATTTCAGATGTGGACATTGTGCAGCTCAATCATAGCGACATTCGAGTTGATTTCTGATGTGGACATTGTGCAGCTCAATCATAGCGACATTCGATTCTCGCCCCCCCCCCCCCTCTTTTCCTTTTTAAATTCGCAGCGTTAAACAAAATATATCAAGCGTGATTTGTTTTTGGTCTTATTGCAAATTTATCAAAGGAGCAGTTGATCTTTTTTTCGGGGATTAAAAAAATATCATGCGCATGGTGCGTACAGTTGTTGCAGAGACTTCGTGGGACGTTCGGAGACCACCTGCAACTTTTAGGTTTTGTGCATCCTGCACTCAAAGTTATAGTTTAAAAATCTCAAAATCACAACTGTTTGTCCTTCATCCGAGCCCACCCCCAATCCCACCTCTGCTAACGCAAGGGTTGCAGAGCCCACGTGGCGGCTCTGGTTGTCATTCCGTGTCTGAGGAAATGTCTGAAAAATTGAACGAAAATGAAGAAGATATGTAACACTGGCTCCACGAAATTTGATTTATTTCAATGAGGACCGGTCAGTCAGCGGAATTGGCTAATTTCAACAAAGGCTGAGTGACCACAAATGCTGAATGATAACAGAGGCTGAATGACCCTCAAATTATGAGATATTTAAAACAAATATATACAACATCAATTTCTGCTACAACCCATATTTTTTTTTTTTTTAATGTCATCCGTCCGTCCCAAGGAGACGATGGTGTGGTTTTCGCTGGAGGAAATCACAAGGGCTAACTCCACACAACTAACCACCACAATATCGCAATGGTATCAGATGGTAGAATCTAAGCTACGTATAGTGTATTTCTTAAATCCCAAAATTTGTTTCGAATGTTTTAGTCAAAACATTAACTCAGGATCAAAATGTTTAAGGTTGCCATGGTGCTCCGCAGCGTACAACTTTACGTACGATTTTATGTCCCCTTGCAAACCAGCGTTGATGTTTAAAAATAGAATATACTTCTCTGTTTTCACATCTCGTTGATATCTCTCCCAGTCTCTCTATCTCTGACTGTCCAGCTATCGTCAAGGCCACTTGTGACGTGACGATAGCGACCACCATGTGTGTCCTAAAAGCGTAACGAATGATAACTTAGGACAGTGGTCCTTGCCTTTTAATCCCGCGGGGGGCCGCAATGAAGATCCACAAGATCTAAACAACTCTTTGCTTAAAAACAAACTGCATACTCCACATGGCTATGCTGCTGATAAAATATTTGGATTTTTTTGTATCAATCATCTGATCTTAAATCCAAATCTAATTTTTTTCGTTCATTTCATCCTGAGGTTTTCGTGATATTGATATACAATAAATGAGGCCCTTTATTACAAAAAAAACTTTGGAGAGAAACATTAGTTCTATAGAATTGATAGCGGGGGAGGGCAGGGGGCAACGTGAGTAGATCTAACCGATAAATTGGTTCCGTGTGATCGATGTGCACCCTGTTATGGGCTAACTGTCGATAACTGAATTGATACAGATAAATATGATTCCAACACTATGAAAAAAATTGAAAAAGCAAACAAACAAAATGTACTACAAAATTTAGAACCTTGAGATGACGTCATCCTCTTTTACCAGCCTGTGGATTTTTGTAATGTCGCATAATAATTTTATTATTGTGCAACGACACGACTTAAACACCGCGACGTCCACTTTTCAGACAATGTGAACAAAATTATTTAAAATCTGAGGTTTTAGTTTTCATTGTGACCTACTTTTGTATTGGACACATGCTGGATAAATACGCTTATTTTGCATGAAGGCTGTGCTGGTGAAAGTGCGATCATGTTGTGGAAGAGATTTGACACAGTGTACAAGTGTGTAGGTGTGCTTCTGTTGAGCTGGGCATCTTATGTGTTCTGTAAACCAGAAGAAGGTAAGCTTTATAAAACAGGACCCTTTTGTTGTGGATCTAGACCATGAGTGTGGAACCTTTTTTCTGCCAAAGGCCCATTGGATATTTATAGCGGCATTCGCGGGCCATACATATTCAGGACCGGCGCCCCAGGCATACACATATGTTTACGCCCCCCCCTTATATATTATCCACCCATTACACATAGAACATGAACTGAAACATATATGATTGCAAATTAATGTAAGTAAATATTCTTCACCATCAATTTTTTTTAGATTAGTTACTATTTTAAGATAAAAATAAAGTAATATTTTTAAAAAGCATAAAACAATTGGTTCTTTAGTTGTAAATTGCTATTGGATTCATATAAATTAAATTCCGTTGGTGGACCAGACGAAATGATCTTGCGGGCCGTATGTGGCCCGCTGGCCGGAAGTTCCCTACCCTTGATCTAGGCAGGGATATTATGGCGCCACCCCGTTACTGCAATGTGATTAATTTACACTTTTAAAGACAACCTGCAGTAAAGCAATTCCGATCCAGATTTAAATTCATCACAATTAAAGCTTACAACCAATTTTTTTTTCCTCTAATAATTTTAGGGTTTATTTTAGAAGACAGTTTATGCTTTTCTTACTATACTAAAGAAACAAGAGAATCGAGATAAGAAACAAACATGATTAAGGAACGACTCGGTAATGAAAAATTGGGGATGTGCCCAGAGGGGAAAAAAATATGAATAATTAAAAGAATAATGGGAAAATCTATCCCCATATTTGTATCAGTTTCGAATAATAAGATTTTGTCTCAATGGTATGAGGAATTGCTGAGGCAGGCCAAAGCTCTACATGGGCTGTAGCGCCACAGGGATGGATGGATGGTATGTGGAAGTGGTGAGGCAGGCCAAAGCCCTACATGGGCTGTAGCGCCACAGGGATGGATGGATGGTATGAGGGAACTAGGATGGAGAATGGAGCGAACATTCGCGAAATACATGCTGGGTACAAGCAAGAGTTATAGCGGAGAGCATTATTTGTTCAACGCAAAGTGCATTAATTGACTTGGGTTTTTGACGATGCCGCAAACTGCTGAAATTTGTTTGGAATATAAAGAGAGGTCACAGTTTCAACTGTTTAATGTTTATGGGCTACATTGTGGAAAAGTAGGGTGAAATTATACGATATCAAACATTTGAAATTTACCCGGCACCCACCTCAATTCCCGACGACGTTTCAATAACTGGACCCCCACCCAGCCCCCACCCCCACCCACCCAAGGGAACTCAGTCACGTGCAGAAGCTAAACGAATTCGCAAACAAAAAATATCCTCGATCTCAAATTCATTAGATCATTTATAGTGACGTTGTGAGATATTTTATACGCGATTGATATATTAGCGAAACGTTTGTTTTTTGGGTTTTTTTTGGGGTTTTTGTTTTTTAAAATTCAGTTGAACAAAATGTATGCTCCATAATTACAGAGCAGATAAAGTATTTATTTGCTAAATCAACTACATTGGATAAGTCATTGAAATAAGAACTTGGTGTTTAATAGCCTACTATTTCCCGCCAAGAACGACATCTACGATCTCGATCACCAAAGAGGTAACTGCACGATGAAGTTTCAGATAATCCAAATTAATGATTTAACCAGAAACGAATTTTTGAGTTTTGGGCACCGTTAAAAAAACGATGTAGCCCAAAAGTTTGTTTTTTTACGGCCGGCACTGGCCTCGTTTCAGGATTCTTTGCCTCGTATTAATTTTGTTCATATTATTATTATACTGAACGAACATATCACTCAACATATAGCGAACAGGAAATATCGTTATCCATTCAATATATATATATATTTATATATATATTTGTGACATAGTATTGAGCCATTCAACTAATGCATTCTTTATGGTTGTTATTGTATACATTTCATTCAATCTTTTTCGACGAGCAACCTTCTATTTTTTTTAGATAGAACTGATCAAAACCATGGAGCACTCCCTGGAACAATAATGTATTTCTTTTTCATTATCCCCACGGTAACCATCAGTTGTGCTTGACCGCGAATGTAATGCTGTCAGATTCCTCTACAACTCGGACATTGTAGTCGTCAAGAATTGGTCACTCGTACCAACCGACGGGAGTAACTGTACACTCGGGTTCCTTGCCTTTTCAGCGTACCACAACAGAGAGAATCCTTCAAGGGTATGTAGAGCTGACTGTTTTGCCACCCAAAGGTAAGTTGTTTTTTTTCTGTTTGTTGTATCTCCAAGGGTAGGCGTTTTCTGTTCATAGCAGGCCTGCACAACATAAGGCCCGCGGGCCGCATATGGCCCGCGAGCACCCTCTTGGTGGTCCGCGAAATAACGAAATATTCTTTATTATTATGCCTTTATTAATATCTTTGCCCCCGTTCTTTTATCTTTCGGCCCGCAAAAGTTTTTCATTATAAGGTGTTACGGTCGGCACAAGGTTTCCATAAAGTATTAGGGCCCGCCATACATTTTGAGTTGTGCAGGCCTGGTTCATAGTATCCACAATCCAAGGTTATGTGCTTTCTGGTTGTTTTATCCCCAAGGGTAGGCGTTTTCTGTTTATAGTGTCCACCATCCAAGGTTATGTGGTTTCTGGTTGTTGTATCTCCAAAGGTAGGTGTTAGTTACCGTTATAAGGTTCAACAAATTCGATCTGTAGCTTTAAAATTTGGCTCGTTGGATTTGCAATACGTAACAAAGGACTGAAAATCAGTATACAATGAAAAACTGTACCATAGCTAGTGATATGTACAATAATCAATTATTTATACTATTAAATTGATATAAAAATATGTAATCAAATAAACAGAAATAAAAACTATAATAATAAATGGCTCGGCAAGTGAAAAAGTATAATACCGTATTAGAAAGATTAAATATTAATCCACACACGCGCAGTGAAAAATCTATTAAATCTTGTAGGGCTCCTGTACGGTCTGGTAAGTCTCGTAAATGCCTGCGGTCACAGTCGACCGTCCTATTTATAGTAAGGGAGTCGGAACCCTCCAGAACATAAAGTCTAGAAATTAAATAAAAAGAGAGTTTGTCTCCCTCAATTTGGTATAAGGGTGAACCTTTCTTGAAATATAAATAAACTTTCCAAATCTATGGCTAGGGGTGGATAGGATTGGCAGCACCTGTCCCCAAGTAAACTGGTGACGTCCGAAAAAAAAGAGAGAGAGAAAGAGTTGGGGTGGGGTTGCATGCCTTGGCTTGAACTAGGTCAACACATAGGCTGTCACAGTAGGTGTCCACAGATTGTTGTATCTTCAAAGGGTATAGGTGTTTTCTGTTTGTTATATTTTCGAGAGAAGGTGTCTTATGTAAGTTGTGTCCCCATAGGGTAGGTGTTTTCTGTTTGTTGTATGTTCGAGAGAAGGTGTCTTACGTAAGTTGTGTCCCCAAAGGGTAGGTGTTTTCTGTTTTTTGAATGTTCTAGAGAAGGTGTCTTATGTAAGTTGTGTCCCCAAAGGGTAGGTGTTTTCTGTTTTTTGTACGTTCGAGAGAAGGTGTCTTATGTAAGTTGTGTCCCCAAAGGGTATGTGTTTTCTGTATCTGACCAGTAGAACGTCTAGGAAGATCATCTCGTGTAATGCCTGGGGGTAACCGCATAGAGTGTTCCTACTGTGCATGCCGCTGTACTTTATGTATATTTTAGTTAGCTAGTCTGAGCCATAATATATTTTTTTTAAATCCAACCCTTGTTCATCCTCAGATCCATGTATCAGTACTGCATGTGTCGTTACCCGGAACTAAACCACCATGTGATCGCAACCGTCTTGACGTCATAGACAGTGACAAAATAACACTTCTCAGTGGTGCGATTGAAAAAAAGATGTTTTATTTTAATAATTGTGTTGTTTTTTTTTTGTTCTCGGTGCTGAAATATTATTACATTTTTTTTTTTTTAAATTAACACACCAATTCAAAGAAATGTTTAGATTTTCTGTACACCAATATATTTTTCAAACTAAAACCGCAAGACTACTGAAAACGGCTCATCCGACGCCGGCTTGCGCCCATCTGCTACAGTCCAGTGCTACGAATGATTTATTAGTCCCAAGTCACCGACCCGCAAACAAGTCATCGGAACAATTTAATTTTATGATTATAAAAAAAAAGAACATAAATGCACCCTTGCCACTGCTACAATGGGGATTCATTTCTGCGGGCCCTTCATGACAAAGTTTGAAGATCACTGTTTCCATAATTGTTGATTTTGATTATTTCTGTTTAATTAATTAAAATCTTTTCTAATTCTTACATTTAAAAAAATAATTATTTTAATGTTTAATTCTCTCGACAATTTTTTTAATTTAAAAAATCAAACTATAATAGTATAGGAAATTAACTGCGCAGATTATCTTTGGTGTGACCTATATTTTTTGTTTGGTTTTAATCTTCTTGTTACCTAAGAAAATGAATTTTTTAGGAATATTTTTATGACGAAAATCTAAACTTTAAAAACTTGAATTGCTAACATGGTCATCTCATATTGAAAGGGGTATGCGCGAGAGTGGTAGATGGTGACTCCACGCTTTAGGTAATGAACAGGTGCATTAATTCAGGTGCAATAGTTCACTAGTTATGTTTATTTGGCTTCCATACATTTATCTTGATCATCACCTTTCTACTGGATTCCACGGACTTGTGACATTACTTTACCATTGAAAACTTAATTTGCAATGACGCATAGCATCACATTGATTTTCAGGTCCAGGTGGTATCTGCGGTGAGTACAGCCATTCTTTTGACTCCACCAAAGACGCGGTTTACTTGAGACTGACGTCATCCAACGCCACCATAAACGGGAAAATTCGTGTGTTGGTCAGCGCCTTCAGTACGGGTTAGTATAGTGAATGGGGGGGGGGTGTGGGGGTGGTCAGTCATAGAACCCGAAGCAGAGAGAAACAAAGCTCACAAACTCATGGTGTAACCTCTAGATGGACCTGTCTCATTACCAGCCTCATGCGCACGCCAATCTCAGAGAAATGTTCAAGTAAAACACGTAGCTTTAGGATTTGTCGCGGGTGGGATGGGGGCTCAACATAAAGTGGGATTTTTTGCCATTTATAATTATCCTTAGTCCACTATTCTTAAAAAAGAAAAAAAAATGATGTCCGTTTTCATAAAGTAAATTCAATATTTCAGATTTCAGCTACGGTGATCAACACGCACCATTCCTTACGAACACCAATATTTCAGATTTCAGCTACGGTGATCAACACGCACCATTCCTTACGAACACCAATATTTCAGATTTCAGCTACGGTGATCAACACGCACCATTCCTTACGAACACCAATATTTCAGATTTCAGCTACGGTGATCAACACGCACCATTCCTTACGAACACCAATATTTCAGATTTCAGCTACGGTGATCAACACGCACCATTCCTTACGAACACCAATATTTCAGATTTCAGCTACGGTGATCAACACGCACCATTCCTTACGAACACCAATATTTCAGATTTCAGCTACGGTGATCAACACGCACCATTCCTTACGAACACCAATATTTCAGATTTCAGCTACGGTGATCAACACGCACCATTCCTTACGAACACCAATATTTCAGATTTCAGCTACGGTGATCAACACGCACCATTCCTTACGAACACCAATATTTCAGATTTCAGCTACGGTGATCAACACGCACCATTCCTTACGAACACCAATATTTCAGATTTCAGCTACGGTGATCAACACGCACCATTCCTTACGAACACCAATATTTCAGATTTCAGCTACGGTGATCAACACGCACCATTCCTTACGAACACCAATATTTCAGATTTCAGCTACGGTGATCAACACGCACCATTCCTTACGAACACCAATATTTCAGATTTCAGCTACGGTGATCAACACGCACCATTCCTTACGAACACCAATATTTCAGATTTCAGCTACGGTGATCAACACGCACCATTCCTTACGAACACCAATATTTCAGATTTCAGCTACGGTGATCAACACGCACCATTCCTTACGAACACCAATATTTCAGATTTCAGCTACGGTGATCAACACGCACCATTCCTTACGAACACCAATATTTCAGATTTCAGCTACGGTGATCAACACGCACCATTCCTTACGAACACCAATATTTCAGATTTCAGCTACGGTGATCAACACGCACCATTCCTTACGAACACCAATATTTCAGATTTCAGCTACGGTGATCAACACGCACCATTCCTTACGAACACCAATATTTCAGATTTCAGCTACGGTGATCAACACGCACCATTCCTTACGAACACCAATATTTCAGATTTCAGCTACGGTGATCAACACTCACCATTCCTTACGAACACCAATATTTCAGATTTCAGCTACGGTGATCAACACTCACCATTCCTTATGAACTAATAACACCAAACTCTGTCATTAATGTTTTGAGGTTTTGAAAGGGGACACAGTTGCATAGTCTGAACACGCAACGCTGATACAAATGTTGTCTCTCTTATCGTTAGTTCCAGACAGACACGAGACGGGACTTATGTTACATGAATAGCCTTCCATAAGCTAAAGCACGGTTGCTTAGCCTTTTTAGTCCATGGGCCATGGGCAACATAGCCAGTCCGGTGACGGCCACTTACACTTTAGCCAGTCAGATGAATGCCACCGACTCTTTAACATTTACACGAAATGCCCCGGGTTCCTTTTTAGAATAAACTATTTATCCGTATATAATCATATAACATTATAAAGGGAATACAGCTCAGAGATCCCCTGACACCATTTCACGAATCTCAAGGGGTCACTGGCAATGTTCCCTCTAAGGTTTGCTGGTTCGTGTACAAAATCATACAGTTGTATGCAAAGTTTTACAGCATCAATTTCTTTTGTGTGCAAAATTTAACAGCCCACAAACACACACTTATATGGAAATTTGCTGCGCGGATACTTAAAACAGCTGCGCGGCGTCTGTGAGATAGCTGCGCGGCCGCGCAGCCACGCAGCTTAAAGGGAACATTAGTCCGTGGACTTCAGGTTAACTCTTTAAAACCCCCAGAGCTAGAGGTAGTATAGTATTTGTAAATGAACATTTCACTATATCGTTGACCCCCCCCCCCCCAGATGTTTGTGACACTGACAAGGAGTTCAGCTGTGACAACGGCCGTTGTGTGGACGACACCATGGCCTGCGATGGTTATGACGACTGCGGTGACAACAGCGACGAGGAGGAAGGCTGCCTGATGTCCACAGGCACGATCGTGGCCATTGTTGTGGGGTCGTGTGTGGTCGTTGCCTTGACGGCGGCTGCCGTTGTCATGATGCTGAAACGGAGGACAAGGACCGGATGGGTAAGCCAAATGTTTTGGGTTTTTTGCGTTTGATTTGTGTGTGAGTGTTCGGTTCTCCTTTACATTGGTGCACAGTGCATGTTTTGTCTTTGTTCAAAGACATGGTTGTCCGTCCACTAAATTATGTCTTTTACCCCTTCTGGGACGGGACATAGACCGTCTACAAGAATTGTCCTTTTCATCTCGGCCCTGTGCTTTCCTTTCCAGTTGCTTCCAGGTGTATCCCATATTTTGTGTGGTTGCCTCTAGCTTGTGACTCCATGTATTCTTAGGTCTTCCTCTCTTTCTTTTTCCCCGTGGATTCCATGCTAGGGATTGTCTGTTGATGTTATCTGGGGGTTTAAGAAGAGCGCACCCTACACACCCCCCCTCTTTTCCTTATACCGTCCGCCCAGACGGCTAGTAATACAGTAACTGTCTGTCAATGTTTATGCAACACTGTCCCTGCTTATAAAAAAATGGAATCTGGTAAATTGGTTCCCCCCCCCCCCTTTTTCCGATTTCAAACGTACTTTGCCAGCACGAGTCGTGTATCAAAACTTTTACTGAATATATAGCTCAACAATGTCAAGTAGGCCTATTTATAGCTGTTCATTTGACCACCCTCTCTCGTACATTCGCCCCACAGGGTGCAGGTCCCAGCATGCTCTCCTACTCTGTCAACGAGGAGAAGAGGCCACTGACGTCGGTTATAGTGTACTGAGATTCATTTATCTGTCGGAGGGCAAGATGTACCTTGATTGATTCTTATTCAGGATTTATGATTTATAGGATTTATGACTTATAAGGATCCATTTGGCTTTTTGTACAAGAAAATAATCAAATTTATACAGCATTTTTAAAATAAAATATTGCCGTGTTTTGTTTTGTTTTTTTTTAAATTATTATTTTTATGATTAAATTATTATGAATCGAAGTCAGTCTGAACAGCAGAAATGTATTAATACTAATGAAAGATTGGGCTATTATACACATGTGAGAGAAAAGTTCTCTGGAAAACTTTAGAACCAACAAAGGATGAGTATGGATGGAGAATAGAAACAACTAGGAATTGTATAGTCTATATCAGCATCCCAGGCCAGCAGCAGTAGCAGAAATAGAATGGGACAGGCTACGCTGGGCGGGACACTTAAAAAAAAAGAATGTAAAATGACATAGGAGTGAAGAGGGTACATCTCCAAAACCTCCAGAGGAAAACGGCTCAAGGCAGACCTGGGCTTAGATGGATGGATGACGTGGAAAAAGATCTACAGCAGTTGGGAATCAAAGCATGGGAAATGGAAAGCATTAGTCAGTTTCAGTTAGGTCTGAGTGGAAGGAAGTGGTGAGGCAGGCCAAAGCCCAACAAGGGCTTTAGTGCCACAAGGATGGATGGAAAGATTGGGCTAAAAAGAAACCAATGAAAATGTTCACAAAAAAAATGAACGTTTCTACAAAAAATACTTAGGGTCCCAGCAATTAAATAAAACCGAAAAGTACAAATGTAACTGGATGCAAAAACTATATGTCCTGTCAGTGACCAATGGATGAGATACACAACTATATGTCCTGTCAGTGACCAATGGATGAGATACACAACTATATGTCCTGTCAGTGACCAATGGATGAGATACACAACTATATGTCCTGTCAGTGACCAATGGATGAGATACACAACTATATTGCCTGATAGTGACCAATGGATGATATGTACAATGCCGCATGTCCTTTGAAATATGTCAATAGCAAAGTATCTTTTGTGTCTGCTATTTATGCACAGCCTATTTTATTGTGTCTGATATAGTGTGTATGTTATATTGCTTTTGGTAAAGTATGACTGTTGTAGTATGTCTGTTGAAATAAGTATGTTGTTGCGTGCCTGATCTAGCACATCTGTTCCAGCATGCCTGATCTAGCACATCTGTTCCAGCATGCCTGATGTAGCACATCTGTTCCAGCATGTGTGATGTATCGTATCTGTTCCATATTGCATCACTGCTGTATCACATGTTGTAGTATGTCTGTTGTAGTATGTCTTTCCTAATGTCTGTTGTAATGAGTCTGTTTTAATATCTGTTGTAGAAGTATGTATCTTCTAGCATTTCTATTGTATTATGTCTGTTGTAACATGTCTATTGCACTATGTCTGGTGCGTCTGTTTAGTATCAATAATGTAGCCTGTCTACTGTAATGTCTGTATCACTGAATCAACAGTGTTGGGTTCTTCAATGAGGTATAGATTAGAGTCACGTACATCACAGGCCATTAACAAAATATACCAGACAGGGGTTAAGGATAGTTATTTTATTTATTGCATTAAGTTGATTAACATATTAAAAGTTAAGCATAACACCCCAAAACTATGATGAAGAAAGTTGAGTTTTATATAATATATAATATGAATGCCAAGCTAGTCCAATAAAAACAGCAAGCATCACATTTATGTTGTAAATGACTTAATAAATGTTGAACCATCAAGATAGCATTGCTATGAATGTAATATAACCTCATAATACAATACTAAATGACTTAAGAAGTGTTGCAACCATCAAGATAGCATAGCTATGAATGTAATATAACCTCATAATACAATACTAAATGACTTAAGAAGTGTTAAACCATCAAGATAGCATAGCTATGATTTTTTTACTATGAATCTCATTTGATCTTACAATACAGTAACTTACTAAATAACTTAATAAATGTTGAAACCATCAAGATAGCATAGCTATGATTTTTTTACTATGAATCTCATATGATCTTACAATACAGTAACTTACTAAATAACTTAATAAATGTTGAAACCATAAAGATAGCATAGCTATGATTTTTTTTACTACGAATCTCACATATGTTACAAAACAGTAACTTAATTTCTAAATAACTTAATAAATGTTGAAACAATCAAGATAGCATAGCTATGATGAATGTGATATAACCTTACAATACAATAGCTTACTATAAATCCAATACTATAATCATTTTTTTTTTATAAAGGAATTTTGATAAATGTGTGATAGCTGGTAAGGACTAGATGAGTTATGCTTTAAATTTAATTACAGAAGCCATTGTCATAGTCACTACAAAATATGTATACACAAGTTAATGAATGGATGAATCTGTGATCCCTAACCTGGGTACAGGTTGTTGCCCTTTTCTGAATATTGGAACTCTCCATCAGAGAGGTTTGCTAATTTTTTAAAGATCTGTTTGAATACCTTCATTGGAATTTAAAATTAGATCTAGTTTTGAAAAAAATAATTATTTCATTTATATTTACAATGAAGAAAATGACACAATTAATTTGATGTCATCTTTTTTTTTTTTTTTTAAAGAAAACAAAAACTCACATTAAATCAAAGTCTTCATAGAGCCATTCCCATCATTAGTTATTATTGATCTAGTTTTGAAAAAAATAATTATTTCATTTATATTTACAATGAAGAAAATGACACAATTAATTTGATGTCATCTTTTTTTTTTTTTAAAGAAAACAAAAACTCACATTAAATCAAAGTCTTCATAGAGCCATTCCCATCATTAGTTATTATACCGATCACTTCATTTTTTTCCACAAACAAATAATTTGAGATATATTATAGCAGACCCCACTATTTATGAGACACTAAGTAATGTCCCCTTAACACTAAGTAGTCATGTCCCCTTGTAGCTGTTAGCCAAAATTTGGAACATAGTTTTTAAAGTAGAATGTTTAATGCTCTTTGTCCCTGTCAAAATTTAAAAAAAAAACTGTCATTAAAATTCAAGCCATCACTATCTTTAATCTACCAAGAGCACAAGCAGACAGGGAAGTAATAATAAAACAAACTATGTATATAATAATATCAATGAAAGCTTTTACATTTCAAGTCCTTCACAGTCAAAACAACATTCAGTGGGTGGGAGATTCATCATGCACGTCAATCACTCATTCAATTTTAAACGATAACTTTGCATAATAATTCATTTTATAACTTTGCAAAGTGCTTTTCTTGGGTGAAGCAAACAATAGAAATGACTGATCCCAAATCGGTCATATCATATTTTTTCATAAGATTGACAAAAAAAAGAGATTCAGGTATGAGTGAATTTGAAATATTGAAGAATTATTACGGTAAAAACAGCTTTACACTGGTTAAATTCAACATAGGAAGTCTTGATGATTTAGAATTATAAGACACAAAACATATGAACAATATTTGGCCTGGCGCTGAATGTAACAATAGTTAACTCATGAAACAATACAAGTGACATCTGTTAGGTGGTCAAGTGTGGTGTGTATGTTTCAATATTGCAAGTTAAGTAGATGAACTTAACAAGTAAACAATTGGCTTGAAATTACATGAAGCTAATTTTTTTTAAAATGATGAAAATATATTTACTAGTGAATACTGTGAGCTTTCTTTGACACCGGTCCTCATAAATTATATACATATTATAAAGAAAAAAATCACTGATGTAAAAATAACTACAAACAGTTATTTAAGTAACTGGCAATGTACAGCATTATCTGTAGATTTAAGCCATAGTGATAATCATAGTTGAGTAAATGAGTTTGTTTTTGTATCAACAAGGAGAAACATGCTTTTCCGAAGATAACGTAATAAATAATATTCTTATATATTTGAAAAAGGCAGGTTTGAATAACAATAATTGTGGAGACTGACTACTCATTTAAGGCACAGTAAGCAGTTGGTGGCAGTAAAGAAAAAACATCAACCTGAAATCCCTCAAAATACCATACTGAAATAGACAAAATCACTTTGAAGAACTATGAAAATAAAAATATTGTCAGAAACCTGAAGGGATGATTCTCTTTAAGTCTCCTCAATTAGAAATTGTTAAACATGTAAACACAGCAAATTGTGACTTGACCAACTGCACACATTAAAAACTGTAATGTGAAAAGCTTTTCTTGACAGAGACTCTTAAGATGTTTTAATGCATTGAGAACTGCCACTTCATTATAACAAAATGGCGAGGCGTATAACAAAATGGTGAGGCATTTCCCAGGACATTCTTATTAAGCCAAACATTATCATTATTAAGGCATGATTTTTAGTATCAATCCGCAAGAATGTTACACACATTGAAAAAACATTTTTCAAAAAGGGATGTTGCAACATTTTCTGTAATACTTCTCTTTAGCAATTGCAAGTTGACTAGCACAGCAAACAACAAAATGTGGCTTATTTGAAAATAAGTTGATGAAAACCTGTTCAGTGGCATGCACTAATGTTAATACCTGATGTAGCAGAAACAAACATGTCATTTACTGAAACCACACACATTTTCAGAACTGCCATCTTGGGTGTCCTACAATGGATCCAGTACATCATCTTTTGCCAAGTAAATTTGAAATTTCTTATTTTAACACAAGGGGAGATTGACTAACTAACAACCAACAATGCATAAAACAAGGTACACATGCATTAAATTTAAAAGGAACCATTGTATAGGAAAGCTTTAGACTAATATATCATGTACAAAATAAAAAAAGATTTTAAAAAATACTATATCATCTAAAGTATTTAAGAGACTTTGATAGAAACATACAAATACTTTTATGGGAAAAAAACATAACACACCAATAAATTGTTTTAGCTCAATAATACAGGGATATTTAATTTTTTATTATCTATCTAAAAAAACTTTTAAAAAATTACGCACTTTTTTTGCCTATTTTGTGATGGAGAAGCTTTCATACTTCAATGTTCTGTTGGCTGACAAACTGAATACAACTTTTCACTGGTCTGTTGCGATGCGTTCACATGTGTATGGCAAGATTTTGATAAAATGGAGTAAAAATGTATGTACAAGGTAAGATAGGACTAAATTATTTTCCATTAGAGTTTGCTCCGCACAGTCCATAAATTGAGGTGTCCTTGGATTAACAGGGTTGAAAAAACTCTACATATGATCATCAAATCAATAATGTAAAATAATCTTATATTGTAAACACAAAAGTCACATGGCCACAGTAAGTAGGAAAAAAAATAATTGCAGTTATTATGACACAAAAAAATTTGGCAAACTTCCAACTTTTGATCACAGTAAATAAACAATGTCTTGAATATATAGTAATACATATGGTCCAACCACTCCCACTCACAGAGTTCTTTGATGTACACATTTCATTGATTTTGCCTTATAAAATTATACAGAAGAGTTGATTAAATTTTTTGCTCAATTAACATATTTTTCTCCCCCAAAAAGTTCTATTTCAGTTTACTTAACAAAAGAATCAGACAAATTATTCATGGAACTGGAATGATTGACACAGGTTGTTGTTTTTTTTAAAGGCTTGTCCATTTATCTACTATGTCTAGCTCCTCAAAAATGTGTGTACTTAAACCGTTTTTTGATTTTGATATATGTTGGTAGGAAATTATTTCCAGTTAATGAGGTTACCCTTCAAATTTGTCTAGAAATTTCTTTGCTTATCTTTTTCCATGTGCAACAAAACAGTGCAACATGAGCCAACGCCTGATGGATCGAGTCTACTTCTTGCTGGCGTGATTCTGTAGAGCTACTCTTATAACAGCCATGCTGTAGTCAACGTCTTCTTTGGTGATACACATGGGAGGTTTGATTCGCAAACACTAGAGGAAATTTTTAGAATACATTTTATTTTTAAATTTTAAAACATTATTAATGGTACCAACAAATTCATATAGTTCACAAAACTTATGCAAATTTATAAAACAAATAATTTAAGAATTGCTCAGACTAAATGGACAGGTAGCTTAAAATGGTGTAACTGATTCATTTAATGATTTGGTCTGGTTATTTTTAATTCCTTATGTTGGTATTTCTCACACCTCACTTATTTCCATGAACTATAATTTTTGTAAATTTAAAAAAGCTTTACATTTAATAAATAACTGTTAATTATTTACATTGTGACTGGTATTAAAAAACCCAGAAAACAACACTACTACGGCTGAATGAGGAGATAAAAAGACTTACGTTGCCATAGAGTCCACCTTTACCAATGAGAACTCCCATGTTCTTAGTGTCTTCCCAAATGGAGGCTACCTCATCAGCTGGGAGAGGAGCTCGTGTTGCCTAGAAGCAAGGAAACATTGATTTTAGTTTAGGTTTAAAAAAATCATACATCTCACACATGGGTGAGAGGATCAGTTACAGAAATGGTTCTGGAGTAAACAACCTTTTCATTGTCAGGCATTTTGTAGGGCCTTGATGACTTCAGACTGGCGTGGGACTGACATGCTGCCTCAGGACAGCACTACCAGCACTATCCCATCAATGTGGCCCAAACAAGCTTGGTCAAAACAGAACTACCAGCACCATTCCTTTTGTGGCCCCAACAAGCTCATGAAATTATTGGCCATGTCCCCAACATGTCAAGTCTAACAATAATTCAAGGGCCAGACACTTTTTCTCAGGAGACTTCTTCTTTTGATTTTTATGACCAGTGTTAGCAAGAATTTTACAATAAGATAAAGTTAAATAACTCTTTTAAAATTCTGAGGTTAATGAAGAAGACATCAGTTTCTTGGAAAATTATAAATGTAAATGAAGACAACTTTAATGAACTTTATTGGAAATTCCCATTTCATTTCACTGGTTTGATACTCAAGTAAAATGCAACAAGATTTAGATACAAAAAACAAAAAAAAGAAAGATGTACTCATTTTAAAATATTGTTATGGATTACCTTATCTTTGACTAATTCCAGACCAATCATCAAACCTTTCCCTCTGACATCCCCCACCACCTCAAACTCAGATCTTAGCTTGTCTAATTCTTTGATGAAATATGTTCCAACTGCAGCACATAGGGCCTGTGTCTTCTCTTTTTCAATCACCTGCAAATTTCAAACTGAACATCAATCGAAGAACAAGACTAAAGAAACCTTTGCCAACTAACAAAGTTAACACTGAGATATATCAACATTTGTCCAAAAATATGGCTGGTTTGATGCTAACAAGGTTAGAGCATATGACCAATAGAATATAACATTAAAAGAAATTAAAGTGGAGTTTGTAATGAAGAGCAATGTGTGTACCAAACACTATGTCCTTCTTGGTATAACTAGGCACTATAAAACTGGAATTTTCTGAGATGGAACAAATTGCATGGAATGAACAAGATATGAACTAAATGGCAAGAAACAGAGGTCGCTTATACCTGGTAATTCATCAAGAAAGCTAAAGATTTTGTTCAACTTCCTCCTAGGCATACTGCTTTGTCTAATTTCAAACTGATATGAAAACTAGACATTTACAGTTAAGAAATGACCAGTAAGGATTTATTAACAATCCCCTCACAAAACAACTCTAGCACATGAATCAGATGAAATAATACATGTTTCTATTGAGGAGCATCCATGTCATTACATCTGTCGGGCATTCTAAAAGATATCTTTGTTTTATTGTAACTGAGCGTATAACTAAGGTGTATACAATCCCCCCCCCCCCCCCCAAAACAAAAAACAAAACTATGGGATTCTCACTTCAAGAACAGCTAACCCAACAGCCGATGCCACTGGGTTGCCTCCAAATGTATTGAAGTGAAGAGCTTTCCCCATGGTCTGCGCAATCTCAGGAGTAGTCACAACAGCCCCCATTGGAAATCCGTTGCCGATACCCTTGGCCATTGTAACTGAGGAGGAGAAACAATCACTTATGCGTTTGACTTCTGGCAAAAATGACAGGCTGAATTTTAAAAAACTGAGAATATTCTTGAAACTAACAAGCAGCCAGCAGTCCATTCAATATTGTTAGAATTATTAGCAGTGAAAACAACAGCTAGTTTACATTTCTATTACCAATATCTGGCACTACTCCTTGAGTTTCAAATCCCCAGTAATGGGATCCCATTCTGCCAAAGCCTGTCTGTACCTGAATGAAGGGTTTAAAAAAAATACAATTTACTGAAAGAAGAAGATTTTTTAAACAGAATTTTATCAAGCTAATTCATTGTTACTCTGCGCCAGGCCTCTTTGAATTCATTTGATGGACATTGTCTTAAGTCTCTTCAAATTTTAAAAAGTATTTTTAAAACATTTTTCATGCTCTATATTCAATACACCACTAATCATGTGATTTATTATTATTTTAAAGGTACACTTTCCCATAAGCTTTAAGCCTGGGAGGCAGAACCAAATCTTTTTGGCTCTGTTATTTCATTCTGCAGCATATTTTTATATCAGCATTAAAGCTGTGCTGGAATTTAAACATGGACTTGGGGTTGGAGTTCTAAACATTTTTTCCCTTAATTTTCTATATTAGAACTAATCTTTTTGAGCATGGAAATGACACAGATAAAGAAAAGCAAGACCAGTGATTTCTTGGAATTTTGAGGACCCTAAAACAAATGAGCATCAAAGATATTAATCTCAATAACAGCTTACAGGAAAATTTTCTGAGTACAACGAACCTCATCAGCGATACAAAGTCCTCCAGCAGCCCTGATTTTCTCATAAACTTTTTTCAGATAACCATCGGGCAGTTGAACTGATCCACCAACACCCTGTGACAAAATGATGATTTAAAAGTTTAAAATCAAATCATGCATTAAATTAAGAGGGACAAGTCAGTTCCAATTTGTCAATAATCATTTTTATCAGGTCGAAGGAACAAAATCTAAAAGCTGAAAACAAAATTAAATGAAGAAATTTGACTTTATTTAATTAAAATCATCTGTCATTTGAAGAGAATTTAGGAACTTTTAAATACCAAAAAATGTCAAATTAATACAAGATCCTAGGTGAATGAAAATTGTATAGATGTTTTGTTTACACTATGAAGAATCATTCATGCATTATTCTATTCAAATGAGGATGTGTATGACGCTATTTCAAAACAAGGCTTCTTTTTATCTTTATTCCAATGCAGTTTTTATAATGACTTTTGATATGGGTTAGTTATTTTCTAGAAATATTCATATGAAGTTCAACAAAAAATTATATAATATGAATGATTGCATGTCACAAATACCTCTTGATTCAAGAAAGTACTGACAAGCATCAAGCACATTAAATAGAGAAATGTGATGAAATTAGAACATAATATTGCATCCTCATCTAACTTGAAAGGTTCAAGGAAAAAATATTAAATATCTACCACTGTGTTTAAAGATTAAAAATAGATATTTGATTTCACCAGATGCAAATTATTACCTTTCACACCAATTACTTAACAAGAAATAAATTTATTTAAAAGTGATTGTAATGTTTTAATTTCATCACATTCCTCTTTTTTCATTTGGTTGATGATTGTTTCTTTTCACTCAATTAACAATTATTTGAAACAAAGTTTGGCAAAGCTTCACGTGTGTGTTTTTTCACTTTTAAGGCAACTTCACAGATTTTTGTAACCAATCTAACCTGAATAGCTTCTGCAATGAAGGCGCCGACCCGGCCTTTGGGCATTGAATATCTGAGGACATCCTCCACTTGGTCCACATAATTATCACATGCTACGCACTGACCTTTAGCACAGTCACATGGGCGCTGAGGCTGTTCAAAACAGAAGAATAATTAATCATCTACTTTCCATGAAAGCTTGGATCAGAAAGTGATAGGATTATTGAAAACTGAATGTTTTATGTGATTTCTACAACTCCTTTGATGTCTCTGCACGTATTTCTTTGGTCATTTTCAGATTGATGACATAGCACGAGTCAAGAATATGATGCTATTTATTTGGTGAATAACACAGCAAATTGTTTTCATCAATCTATTCTCAGCATTGATGATTTATCTCGCTATCTATCATATAGTAACACTAACTTAGCATTTCACGATCAAAACAATCTAAAGCATTGAAGATATATTATACCTGGGCAGGTGAGTCCCTACAGTGTTTCCCTCCCCAGGGACCCCTGTAGGGGTCTGGGTTCATGGCATTCTGAAAACCAAAGCCGGTGGGACTGTTATAACGCCATGTTGAAAGGGCAGTAACTCCCATCAAGTAGGGGCTTGCACCATGATATCCATTTCTAATGAGCAAATTCATGTGTTTTTTTTTTTTATAAAACTGTTATAATCATTATCAGTATCATCACTTTAAAAATGTGCTTACATTTTTAATTGCATTCATTAAAAATTTTAATAAAAGAATTGTACCGCAGCTTCTGTTGGTAACAACATTAATGACCTGTTTCTGTAGCACAAGCTTCAGTTAAATACTTATGCTATAAAATCCACAAACACCTTAACAACTCAAATGTAATAATTATACTCAAATTATTATAGACCCAGAATAGTTTTCTTTAATTTCTTTCCAAATAGCACCTACTCATATGAGCAATCTGTAGCAATAAGTAACAATATAAATAATTATTATACAATTTTAACAACAAATCAGTTAGACATTGGAGTTAAATAATATATTTAAATGTAGCCTTTAGCCAAATTAAATATTAGACCTTGATCTATACTATATGATTTGCTTTTCTACATTCAAAATAAATTATGTTCAAGACTTATACAGCGCTGCCCACCTAAATTCAGTTTAACTTAGTTGCCCTCCTGAATATTGTCCCAATGAACCCAAGTATTGAACAAGAGCAAGGTTGGGGACAAAGTCTACCTGAGAGAAATACAGTCAAATACTCCTGTGTACATCCTGGCCATCAGCACAGCCAGGTCATTGGCCTCAGAACCAGAATTTGTAAGGTAGACAACCTAAAAGGATTTTTTTTTTTTTTAATGTTAACTTAAAATTAAGGAAATGAATTCATTAACATGAATAGCAGCTCTGTCATGTGCACAAAACCACAGTGGTGAATTGTCTCAAATTGTACATACAAATATCTCATGCTAGATTAATTGGCCAGCTATTTTTATTTTTAAAAATTATCACAATCAAGATCTGCTGTTACTTAGAATGAAATGATTTCATCCAAGAACAGAGTACTGGCATTGTTTTAGGCCTAGCATTATAACAGTATTTTAGGCCTCACATTATTTGCAGTATTTTTTTTTGTGTCTAGAAAAAATTCAACTGAGTTGATGAGATGATGATTACATTTTAGCTCAGTTTATTTATTTTGAATCTTTAAAAAATATGTGTATGACTTCAAACTTTTAAAAATATCTTGCAAGGACTTTTCCAACCAATAAAGGTAGTAATTGTATTTAAAATTCTTGGTAAAGCTGAAAAATGTCTGGAAATGTGTGTCACTCAACTCTGGCAACAACAAAAAATGGCAAACTCAACAACCTTGACATTTTAAAAAAAATATATAACAGCAGCGGTATTGCTATTTCATTCCACTTGTCAAGATCCCCATCATCAATGGCAGCAAACAACAGTAATGCAAGGCGGTTGTGAGAACTCATACTTATTTTAATGATTAAATAATCTGTATCTCAACAATTATGTCACATTACATTTACTTGCAGCGATGCAAATGTATACATGTGTCCAGCATAGTATATGTCAAGTCATGCCACATCATTTTATTTCATTGGGTGATCCACGCTTTTTTAGTCTGTAACATCTCTAAAGTTTTGGGGGACATTTATTTTATAATTTTTAGTACATTTTCAGAAAAGAATGTACTTAAAAACCTATTTTTTAATATTGTTTTATTTTGTACTTTTTAGTCAAAGTGTACTAAGTTCTAGCTTAATTGGAGATCACAAAGTGGGCCAAAATTGAGATGCAGGGATTTGCAGTGGTCACTCGTCAGTGGAGGTCACTGGTGACCTTCTGATCATAAAGGGTTGTATTAACATCAGGGTTGGGTAAATGTACTAAGTTTCAGCCCCATTGTAGATCAGGAAGTGGGTCAAAATTGAGATGCAAGATATGACCACACACAAACTAACAAACAGACAGAGCAACCTAAGAAAAAAAGCATTCAACTACCTTTAAATTGCCAGGGAGCTTGGCCGCCAGTTGTTCTGCATACTCATGGATCTTGGGATGTAAATAGATGTTTGTTGTATGCCAGAGTTTCTTCATTTGCTTCCCTGCTGCTGCCACCACTGTACTGGAAAGGGTAAAGTAACATGACCATTTAGCCAATGGAAAGAAATACAGTTGAAAAACATTGACAAATGTGAATAGGATTTCCTAAGTCTGATGGAACTAATTCTATGATATGTTAGAAGATTATCAAAGGCTCATGTTATCATAGATTATGGGGGTGGCAGTTAAACAGCTCTTTTAGTGTCAAAACCTTTTTACCATTTATTTTTACATATAAATTTTTAATTCCTCTTACACTAGATCCCAACAAAAATAACCAAATCTTATGTGATTGAACAGTGTGAGGTCATGGATTGAATAGTGTGAGATCATGGATTGAACAGTGTGAGGTCATGGATGGTGTGAGGTCAAGAATTGATGGCGTGAGCTCATGGATTAAATAGTGTGAGTTCATGGACTGGAATAGCGTGAGGTAATGGACTGGAGAGTGTGAGGTCATGGATCTTTTACTATAACTTAAGATTTAATATTTTTTAAATGGACAATTATGTCCTGAAACAAGGTGTGGGAATTTTCAAAATTAAGAAATGACATGAACAGTAGCTAAGTTTAGATACAACAAAAATGTTAATACTAACGGATGACAGTGCCCCACACTGACTGTGACAATCCCAGCAAACAAGTCCACATAACGTTTGCCACTGACATCCCAGAGATACTGCATGTGACCTTGATGGATGTACACAGGTTCTTTGTAGAACGTAAAAAGTGCTGGATTTAAATTGCTCTTTCTGGTCGCAAGAACACTTTTCAGGTCAGGTCCCTAGAAAATGTTTATAAAATATTCATTCTATAATTTTTTTTAAAATGCATTTTACAAACTAAAACATGTAGATTATTTCTGGTAACATTGATAGAGGGATTCACATAGTCAGAGAAAAAAAGCCCAAATTGTTAAACTTAAAATGGTGAAGTTATGTTATCTCAACCCCAAAGTTTTATATTGAAAATGTTGAAAGCTATGTTATAAGCCCAAAGTTATGTTATAAGCCCAAAGTGTCAAATTGAAAATATTGAAGTGATGTTATCTTAAGCCAAATGTGTTTTGTTGAAAATGTTGAAGTTATGTTATCTTTAGCCCAAAGTGTTATACTGAAGATGTCGAAATGTCGAAAGTTATTTTAACTTAAGCCGAAAGTGTCATACTGTAATTGAAAGTTATCTTAAGCTCAAATTGTTATATTGAAAATGCTGAAGTTATGTTATGTTATCAATGGTTAAGGTAAAAAAACAATGTATACAATATGTTAAAAGTACAAAGGTGTTATTTGGTCACTTTTTTGAACTGATTATTTCATTAGTCACTTCACTTATTTTTTTGTGTGTAAATCTATCATTATAAAGAACTACTGAAGTCTTAAGTTTTTTATATGGTTTTATATATTGATTTTTAATCATTGTCTGACAGCATGTTTGCAATACTGCCAATGATGCCTGAAGAATGAAAAACCTATGCAAAAGACATTAACATTTCCTGATCAGACTTATTTAGAAGTTTAACTCTACTGACTCTTTGATCCTTATAATCATTATACTTCCTGGCATTTTGCAAACACCTTCTCTTGGGGATGGGGGATAAGCCAAATGCAGACAAGGGGTGGGGAAAAAATTCATTTTTTATGTAGACATCCATTATAGACAACCCCTTAGCATTCAAGTCTCATTGTCAGAAAAACAAAAACAAAAGGCAAAGTAGGTGATTGGGCAAGCTAACAATGGAAAAAAATCTATGAAAATAGTAATTGTGAAAAATCAGACCTGATGTTTATCTGGTTTAAAGTCACAGGGTGGCATATCTGGAAGTCCATTTACTGTGGATGTTGATGCAGCAGCACTTTTACACTGATGATTGCACACACCTTAAAAAGAAAAAAACTTGTATTTTTAGAAGTATTATAGTATCTATAGATTTACAGCTTTATTTCTTTTTAAATATCGTAAGTTATTAATAACACAAAACCCCTTAACAAACAAACAAAATAATTAGGTTTTGTTTTGTTTTATAACTTTTTTATAATATTTTTTTATAATAAGAATAAGAGAAATGGAACTCCAATCATTCTGAATCCCATTTAAAATGAAAAAAAAAACCACTATTAAACTACAAATGGGATTTGGACAGAGAAACATGAGTTTATACATTTCTGTGAAGATTTCTGTGTTGACTTAGTGGACCTCCAGCTAACTATCACAAGACTAAATATCTTATGACATAAACAAAAATGACAGTTGATTTGAAATTCATTCAGCTGATCCTACAAATTTTGTGATGTAGTAAGCATAATTTTATTTTTTTATCTACCTGCTGGTCCAACTTTTCTAAATGTGGTTGGTACTCTGGCCCACTTTAACACAGAGCTTAGACAAATGGTGCACAAGACAATTCCTTATACAAATACACACCACTAATTAAGGCAATAAACTTCACATAAGATGGCGCTGGCAAGCAAAGCTAAAAGTCATTGGTAGAAAAGGGAGGGAGGAGTGCAAGTGAGTGGAGTGATAGGTCCCATCAGTTCTAGGCAACGTTCACTTTAAATTTCTTAAGAGTGTGTTTGCAATAAATTTCTTTGTAAACATTTTACAAATTGTATGTCATTGGTAGAAGCATACCAGGTAATCTTCAGATAGGCTTGACATCAAAATTTTATAAAAAATGAAATGCACTGCCCCCATTGCAATATGCAAGGCTTAATTAACTTAATTTTTGCATATTGAAGTTTTAAGCAATAAAGTGTTTGATAATGGCATAGAAATATTGAATAAATTTTGATATTTTATTTTCAAAAATAAATCCCCACGAAGCTCTAAATTTTCATGTGAACTGACTTTAGAAGCTAAGAGTGCACTACCACAAACACAGCTTAACAGTAAAAAGCATTCACTGGGAATGTGTGTGTGTTGGGGAGTGGGTGGGGGGGGGGGGGGGGGGGGGGGGGGGGGGGGGGGGGGGGGGAACAGACATAATTTGTCGTTTTCTTTCAGGATCATTTGGAACTCCAAATACATTACTTGTTTAAGTACAGCCATTTATCTACTACACATTAGATGCAATCAAAGTGGGTACAAACAATTTCCAATTTCATATGAGCAATTGTTAATTTTCTAAAATGTAGGCCTTCCTGCCTTTGCAGGTAAGTAAATTAGAATGGCAAAATAGATTTTTGTGTTCAAAGTTGAATTGTGCTGACAAGCATTTATCAATTTTAATGCCTTGTTTAAGGATGCACATAAGAAGGCACTTAAAAACCTTGGCTATCTATCTATATATATATATATATATATATATCTATCTATATATATATATATATATATATATATCTATATATATAATATATATACATGGGCGCCCGCAGAAAACTTTCTAGGGGGTGGCAAAAAAAATCGATTAACTTTCCAGGGGGAGGCAAAATTTTGTAGTAATGTTTGAATGTAGTTTTAATTTACTGTAGCGTATTTGTATGGTGAACGAACGGACAGGACATCAGCTTAGTTTCTTTCTCTTTATTTTCTCTTTACTTTAATTAATTTTTGTCTAAAATATTTTTATCCAATCAATCCGGGGGGGGGGGGCCTAGATAGTTCATTCAACTCCTTCACCACCAGACTCCAGACTCTAGGCTTTATTAAAGCCTTTAATTAAAGTAATTACTTTTATATTTTATTTTCTATAAAATATATAAAAATGAATTTCTGTATGTATGTTATGTCCAGTATGCGCTCCTACACCATTCACGCGATTGCGATAAATTTTGGTGAGTTGTTGTCCACAAGCCCATCCATTTTTCTGAGTCATTACAAACCTTTTAAAATATTCCATTTTGGGCTGTTGGCCCTAAATTTTTTTTTTTCTGATATGAGCTTTGTAAAAAATAAATTTCCGTATGCTCTCCTATACCATTTATCCGAATACTTTAAAACTTTGGTGAGATGTTGTGCACTTGCTTGCAAAGGTTTCTGGATTATTACAACCATTTAAAAATATTTTGTTTTGTGCTGGGGCCATAAATTCGTTTTATCTTACATGAGTTTATAAATACAAAGCGTATGCGCTCCTATACCATTCATTCGAGTGCGATAAAACTTTGTTGAGTTGTTGTGATTATGCCCGAAAAGGTTTCTGAATTATTACACCTATTTTAAAATATTCTATTTTGAGCCAGGGGCCCTTAATTTCGTTTTTTCTTACATATGGGCTATATAAATATAATTTAAAACAGAGCTAATGCAAGGGTGGATAGAATTTTAATCAAATACAAATAGCGACATTAAATTTTGTGTGTGTCATTATAAGTAGGTTATTTAAGTAGGTATTTTAATTTAAAATTTAAAGTAAATTCAATTAAAGTCAGTGTCAGTCTTTAGTCTTTACTCACTCAGGCCTAGGCCAAGTCTGAAACTGAAGTAATTTATTATGACCTATATGAGGGGTCGAGGAACCTTTTTGTCTGAGAGAGCCATGGACACCACATATTTTGAAAAGTAATTCTGTGAGAGCCATACATTCATTATGTTTAAAAATAAAAATTCAAGTAAATGTGTGCATTCAGTGTAATTTCAACACTAAAAATGCAATAATTATGTCTCTGAATTCATTTTAATAACATTGTTATGCTGATGCTAATCAATAATGAGTATTTCTTACCATTAATGCGACTTTTTTTATAATCGAACATTAGTCTGCGAGCCAGATGCAGCAATCAATAGAGCCACATCTGGCTGTGAGCCATAGTTTCCGACCCCAGGCCTATATTAACATATCAATCACTAGTAAGTTAGTTGGGTCCCATCTCAGGCATTTATATTATAATCATATTAATTATATGCAATTGTTAATTATTATTTATTATTTATTATTTAGGCCGCTTAGTTAGAGTTAGGCAGTTAGTCAGTTAGGAATTTAGGCCTGTAACTGTACTATTACTGTATAGTCTGTAGTTATAGTATAGTCATACCCATAGCCATAGCTTAGGCCTATATAATTTATTGTCAGAGTAAATTAAAAAGTTACAAAGTAATAAGTAATGACAAAAGTTCAGGCTGAACTAATTCTAAGACAAAATATATGACGTATATAAATATAATAAAGTATACGTTGACATATCGACATGTGACAAATGAACTTTTTTAATTAATTGAATGCATTACCTTGCAATAAGCGCCCAGACACACTTCGAAACATTTTTATGTTGCAGTTGCAGACTTGGTAATGGTAAGCTTCTTGAACTAAACTGACAATGAAAGTACCAACGAGTGCCTCAAGTAAAATCCAAGGCACATACAGACTACAGACCTGTTTCAGATTTTAGGTTAAAGGTTAAAAAGGTCAGGGTCAGATAAAAATAGGGCATAAAAGTTGGTTTAAAAAAAAAAAGGAAGACGGCCAATTTCAGATCTTTTATTTGAAGTTTAAACAAAGAAATCACTTCCGGGATAAACAAGTTTTTTTAGTCGTAACAGAGTTTTTTTAATGAAAGTACCAACGAGGGCCTCCAATAAAATCCAAGGCACATACAGACTACAGACCTGTTTCAGATTTTAGGTTAAAGGTTAAAAAGGTCAGGGTCAGATAAAAATAGGGCATAAAAGTTGGTTTAAAAAAAAAAAAGGAAGACGGCCAATTTCAGATCTTTTATTTGAAGTTTAAACAAAGAAATCACTTCCGGGATAAACAAGTTTTTTTAGTCGTAACAGAGTTTTTTTTTCTGTGTTCATGACATATACTTCTTTATTGAATATGCATGGGCAACTTATACAAATACATTATACATTCTCATCGGCATCGGAAAATGCTTAGGCTATAACTAAAGGTCTATAAGTATAACCATAAGGCATAACATTAAAAGCCAGTTGTAGTTAAGGAATTAAGAGTAACGAATATTCGGACCCAGCTAACAGAAGTGAGACTAGTGAGAGGTTGGGATTAAAAAATGTTTAAAATTTTAAAATATTATTGTTGGGTTTGTAAGATAAAATTTGGTATTGAATGAAAGATAATTGAATGGACATATGTTTGTAAACTTATTTTTTCAGTTTAACTAAATAAACTACAACTAATGACATCCGAATAGCAAAATGGATCTGGACACTCATCACCGCTATTTGGATCTGGGTCCCTTTAGTTGGACTAGTGTAGATACTTTGGTCAAAAATGTAAACATTTTTTAAAAATAAACCAATGGCACAGTTGAATAGAGCTAATTTTAAACATAATTATAACACCAAAATCATATTTTTAGCTGTTGTAGTTTTAAAGTTATGAATTTTTAAAGTACGACTTGGTTTGTCATTTTTTAACATAGACTGCATCTCCACATTCTGTGACCTCATTCTACTGATCGCGTCATGCGCAATGACTATATAGTTTATATAAGGCAATGCATTCCCTTATCACTAAAATACTGTTTAGGGTCGACTTATTTTAAACTTTCAACTTTGGCACATGAATAATAAATAAAAGCTTTCCCTGACCAATGGTTTAATAGCTTTTGCACACGGCAAACTCTTATGAATGAAACTCTGAGATAGTACTACAACGTAGCCGTTATGCAAGTGGCTGTGAATGGTTGCCAATGACAACGTGTTGCACAGGGAAAATTCTGATCATTTATATTATGGACTCTGCAGGGTTTTTAAAGCTCAAATTAAAACATTTCCAGTTTAAATGTCTTCAAAATGCATTCTGAAACACAAAATATAAAATATTTTGATGTATATAGTGGTAATAATTAAATATTTCCTAAGTATCGGCAACTTCCGCCATTAAAAAGGGGGCGTGGCCCACGCCATGTCGAAATTAGGCTGAGCCACCTTATGGTGATATGGGTCACTGTGACACGCGTAACAAACGTGAGACACGACCTACATCAATGAAACTTGGCACAGATATAGATCAATATCTAATGCTCATACAGATTTAATAAAAAAGGACCTTATCTTATTATTTCACAAAAAATTTTGTATGCGAAGATGCCTTATATATACCAAAGATTTTCAAAATAAATGTCGATTGAAAAAAGCAAAATAGCTGGCTAGAAATGTAGGCCAAGATGTCTTCCAAATTATAAGGCCGGAAACGGAACTCAAATATATGTGGAAAGAACTAATTTAATAATAAAAAGACACACACAACGGAAAATTAAAAACTCGGATTTTTCGGCGCCGACGCCCATTTCCGATACAAAAAAAATAGTAGTCTCCCTTCTTTCATCGAAGTATCTAACTAAGGCTGCGGCTATTTCGACCCGGGTCTGAGAAGTGAGAGTATGGGCTAATTTGGAGAGATCGGCCCCTGACGTCTTTTGCGTGTTTTGTTAAGATCACTCCCCTTATTTTTTTAAATTAGAGTTACGTTTTCATTATTATGATGATGACATTTCCGATACAAAAAAAATAGTAGTCTCCCTTCTTTCATCGAAGTATCTAACTAAGGCTGCGGCTATTTGGACCCGGGTCTGAGAAGTGAGAGTATGGGCTAATTTGGAGAGATCGGCCCCTGACGTCTTTTGCGTGTTTTGTTAAGATCACTCCCCTTTTTTTTTTAAATTAGAGTTACGTTTTCATTATTATGATGATGACATGTTTTCATTAAATTTTTATTGGTTTTGATTTAATTATAATTTTAGAATTATATTGGTTGGCCAATTATAAATTTGTTTGTGTTCCGCCATCTTTGAACTGGCTTTATCGTATAACCTCAAAATGGAACCGGAAACGCATCGCCGCTATTCGGACCCAGGTCCCTTAAGACTCAATGCTATTCGGATGTCATTTGTGGTAGTTTATTTTAGTTTAACTGAAGAATTAAGTTTACAAACAAATAGTCCATTCAATTATCTTTGATTTGATACCAAATTTTGTCTACTTACAACCTAACAATAATACATTTAAAAAAAATTTTAATCCCAACCTCTAAGTTATCGAATAGCCACTTTGTTAGACTAAATGAATGCTATTCGGATGTCATTTGTGATAGTTTATTTTCATTAAACTGAAAAATTAAGTTTATAAACATATAGTCAATTCAATTATCTTTCATTTGATACTAAATTTTGTCGTAAAAACCCTACAATAATATTTTTAATAAACCCAGCCTCTCACTTCTGATACCGAGTCCGAATAGCCGCAGCCTAAAAGTAAAGGGTATTAAGGGGAGAGACTGCAATCAGGTTAGCACAATATGAAATTAGTAAAACAAAGTAAGGTTAAACCTGAAAAAGGGACGCAACAAAACAGCAAACGGGTCGGCAGAAAGCTTTCATCAGCGAACAAAACAGAAAAAACAGAATAAAATAAAAAAATAGCCCTTAGCTTTTTAGTGGTATCCAAGAGTAAAGGGGCCGTACACAAATTATAAATGAAAATGAGATCCATGCAAATTTTGGTCAATTATGCATTTTGCGCAACTTTTAGTTTTTGTGTAGAGTGTAGGCGTGTAGGATTCTCTCCCTTTTGTATGTTAGCCAATTATTGATAAGCCTATATTACTGTAGAACTATATAGCTACTCCATCGTCTCACATAGACGGACAGATGCCATAATAATATATTACTATTTGCTTTTACTTAGGTCTACAGGCATAGGAATGGGGTTTGTACAGAGTAGTCTGCCTCGGACAGCACTTTTTATTTATACTGAGGTGAGGGGCTGCATTTTTGACCAGAGGGTACTGTTTTTTGTGTGGAAGGAGACATCAAAAAGTTTGTCCCACCTTGGGTGGCAACAATCCTAGTATTCCTAGCTACGCCACTGCCTTGTGTTTTACTTTTTTATACTGAGTATGAGTAGGGCCATTACTTGAAATAGCCTGTCCAACGTGTGTGTGTGGCCCGTGGGTCTTAGACATAGCATTAGTAGTATTACTATTTTACTTACTGGATACTTTTCAGGCATATTGTTAATAATATACTATTACTTCTACTAATACTACTTAATTATTGTATTAGTTCGACCACTATTCACTATTATTAGACATTTTCATTATATTTGGCTCTGGGTGTTGCTTCCATTATGTCGACTATTTTTGATAGGTGGTTTGGGGGCGGGACAAGCTAAAAATAAACTATAGCAAGTGTCTTATAATTCAGAAGGTGTGTGGGTCTTTATAAAAGATTATTTGGATTTAAATTTAAAGTTAAGTCTATGTTTTAGTCCTACACTCCAATTTAGGGGCTATGCTGTGCCATAATTAAAACTAGAAATAAATGAATTTATTAAAAATGTTTTTTTCAAAATTATGAAACAGAATTTTAAAAGAGAAACACTGTTTTTTATAGAAAATTTTAAAATGAATTTTGTTTTAGTTCCATAAATTATTTCAACAATTTTTAGACCTCCTCCCAACCCTTAACAACAACTGTCCAACTTTCAATTACTCCTCTTCCCATCAAATAAATTATCACCCCCCCCCCCCATCCTTTTTTTTTTACACACACCTTTAACAAATAAAAATAAAATTGTATCAACCAAAGATACAAACAAATTATAAATATGTATTTAAATGCCGTTTTATCACTGACATATTCTTTGTGGGACTCATTCTCATCTAACCATACAGTGCTTAACATATCAGCATTTTCTCTCTGTGCAATAATTTCCATCAGCTCTCTACCAATATTTTTGCCAGTTACTGGAATAGGCTGCATCCATTGAGCAGCAGGTGTCATTTCTTTCTTAGGCTTATTCAGAATGAATTGGTGCTGTTGTGACCTTTAAAAATTATAGGCCATTTAAAATTTAATTTTTTCATAGGTATATTTCATAAGATCTCCCCTCCCCCTGATAAAAAATTATGAAATTCTTTCCGACCCTCCCGACCCCAAATTTTGTTGAATATTTGTGGAGGTCCCTTAATTATGTTTTTAAAATTATTTTTCATTTTTATTTCAGATCTAAATTTGAAAGTCTCCTTTGAATAATCATTTTGAAAAAAAAATGATTTTGCAACAGGTTATTATTGAGCAGTATAAGGTGAACACAATTTTAATTTATCATAATTATCAAATGTTAATTGATTATATGATAAGTTTAAAATTTATTTTAAAAGACACTTAAACTTATGGCACAGATGGTCTTTTTTATATGTTCATTGTCTAAAGTACCATACAGAGTGCTATTATAACTGTATGGCATTAAATGTGTATTCCATTTTTTAAAAAAAAGTAGTATGCATATACTATGATATACTAATTTAAGTCAAGAAATTATTTTTTTAAATGTAATTTATATATTCTGCAAGTCAACCAAAATAATAAAGTAACAAACATTTTTTTAAAATTTCAGTAAAAGTTAAAGGTTACTTTTTAACACAGCTACATGGCAATGTCCACTTTTGAAGCCGAGGGACATATAGAGAGGATAGCTATAAAAACCATCTGTGCTGCAGAGATACTTAAAAACACTGTCCAATCAGCAGAAACGCTGACTAAACTCAAAAAGAAGGCAGACTACTACCTCCAACAAGCCAGTCTTATATTAACATGGAAGCGCAGCACTGGTGCTTTAAAACTGGTTGGCGCTGCAGCAAAAACTTTTGGAGCTGTAATGGTATTGGCTGCTCCCCTTCATCCAAAGCTCGCCATGGCCATACGACTTGGTCACAAGATGTGGAAGTTTGGAACTGGTCTAAAAGTGTTGAATGCAGTGGGAGGAATTTTAAAAAATATTTGGCAAACAGGTTGCAGAACTGCTTTGATTGAATTCACTCAAGGTGCATCACAACTGACCAGAAATATGGGTATATTTAGTGAAGTCATTCATGACCTGCAGAAGCTAACAGGACCATTGAATACAGGTGATATTCAAGCCTCTGAAAATTGGATAAACATTTTACGACAGTTTATACCCCCTCATCAACATGGGTATGCTGCTCATGTCATCAATATTGTATTTGGCATTCAACGTTACTCCCCTGTATTTGACTTTCTTGCTCTCTCAACAGATCCATCCAATGAATCTGGAATAATTCATCTGATGAGGGAAATAGAGTCTGTCAATTTTACAGATTTTGTTGAACACGACAACTCAAAGGCTCTTGTTGCCATTGGTAGTTTTCTCCACATAAGCCGAGAAATACTGGACCTCCTGGATGGTTTGCAAAGATTCACTGAGCGAGACTGCAGGTTTCTGCAAGAATGCTTGATTAGATTTACCCAAGAATCTTTGACCATCATGAAAGTGGTATCAGTTTTAACTAATCTAGATGCAATTAGGAGACAGGAATGTTCAGAATTTAACATACAGCAAGATAATGTTGCATCACTTTATAGTTTCAGAGATAGAGGAGAAAATGTATCTCCGGAAGAAGGGACAAGTTCTGTACCAGTATTTGTTGAGGAAGATCAGATAAGAAATGCAAATGAAGTCATTCAATTCAACCTAAGCAAAACTGTTTCTGTGACACCTAATGATTTAACTTTAGCCCCAAATATTGAAGACATGCAATTAGACACTGAAGCATTTAATGAAACAGCTGAAGCAGTTGTAACAGAGATGAATAATTTTGTCCCAGCTGACCCCATTGACCCGGTAAATCTCAACTTAGATGACTCTGCGGCCTCCGAGTCTATTTTAACTCCTGCCTCTACTGATCAACAGATGAAATTATTTGAAAAATCAAAAATGTTGGTCGCCCAATCTTGCTTATCACTTTCTTTTGCTGTCAGCAAGGGAGCAGCTCTCATGACATCTGTGGTGAGAAGAAATCACCAAGTTTTGCCTAGCAGCTCATCACAGTTTCTTCCAGAGAATGAATCAGCAAATAGAATATGAATCACAGTACTGTACTTGATTATTATAAATATACTATACTTATACCTTAAGTTTTGTGTTAGCTTCGTGCCAAAATTATGTTGATAAATTAACTATGGTAGTTGTACAAGAGCTTTTAATCAAATTTTGAAAATATTTAAATACCGTACAATGGTTTTTATATACCTTATTTTGATCATTAAAAATCTTTTTGCAATAACAAAGGTTAAGTTTATTTTTTTGTGCATTGTTTTTTTTTTTTAAAACTTAGGCATGCAACAGATTAGATAAAGGAGAAAATCTGCATTTAGTTACAATAAAAATAAAATTGTGTGAACTGCTGTGATCCTATTAAAGAGGTTAAAAATTTAAGGAAGTATTGTTTGGAGCTACAGTTACAGTTTAGACAATGACAATCATTGCTTGGTAACATCCATCCATCCCTGTGTTGCTACAGCCCATGTAGGACTTTGGCCTGCTTGGTAACAACTTGTCTTTTTTTTTTTCTCTTCATACTTCTACTTCTATATATTAAGGGCCCACGATCAATTAATGGATCATTTTGGCTCCTATGTATGTAGAGGGAATATTTGCATTGTTTCTGTGCCTGGTGTTGATGAGGATAGTTCACTGGTTGCAAGGGCTACTTTGTGAGGGTATCATGCAGTAGGGGTTGGAAGTTGGATTCTAAATATGGTACCTGTATTTTGTATCATTTTAACAAAAGAATGACATAGCGCTAAGTTTTTATTTTCTTGTACTGAATATGTGAAGCAGGCATTTATATTTGAACCTCTTTCAAAAAAGAAACTAATTTCAAAATCTTACAGCTATATTATTTATAAATTAGGGAAAAAGGTTGAATTGAATTAATTAATCAAAGACTTGATTTTCATGTAAAATAGGCAAGTAATAGTAAAAATCATAAATTATATTGTACTGCATTAAAATGATGAATGAGAAACATTTCAAACTGCATTATTCTTTTACTTCCCCATACATGGTAACTTAAAACTTTGTTAATAGTAATAAATATGCCAAGAAGAATAAAAAGTTGATTTATGAATATGAAACATTTTTTTATTCCAAATGTATAAATAAAACATGTAAAACATTCAAAGACAACAATTTATCATTCTCTCGGGTGTCTGAAATAAACTTAATTTCTAATTCTTTTACAAAATTCCTTCAGGTAACTCATACTTTTTTTAAAAACATTACAATCATAATGAATAATTTGTCCATTCTTTAGCTCTTGCTATCCTCTTGGCCTCTTCTTCCCTGGCCTCATCATCTATAAATTTCAAGCCTCGACATCTCCTCCCTGTAACTGGATCAACAGTTCGACCAATAGGAAAAACAACCTCAACTATTTCATGCTCAACTTCCACACTGATCTTTTCTGGAAGCTGAGAAGTTAAAAATATAATAATTACTGAAAAACATAATGCATAAAATTTGATTTATAAAAAAAATAAGACGTACCTAAAATGTTATTAAGAAATTTTTCAGTAGAAAATACAGCCTTGAAAAAAACAATAATGATGCTTATGCAAATGAAAATGCTTTGCTATTACATAATTTTAAAATAATGAGTAAACATTTCCTAACCTTTTCAATTGGTAAAAAAAAACATATTTTCTTGATGGATTACCACTAATAAGACTGAAAAATTATTACCTACTGTATCAAAGAAATTCACTAAAGGTACTCACCTGTTCAAATCTAACTATATCTCCTGAATTTACTTTAACTTTTTCCTCCAACACTTTGAAATCTTTGGGTTCTGGGAAAAACTGTCATTGAAATAAGACATTGATAATGAAATTAAATAAATTGTTTCACATGTTGCTGAAATCAATAACGAGCAATGATGTCTAAAATTCCCAAAAGTTATTGGCTTGAGATAGGATAGGGGTTTCAAACTTGAAGGCCTGGGGTCCACATAAATATTTTCATAATATATTCTCAAATACTGTACTGTAAAAAAAATAAAAATTTAATGCATAATGACGATGCATTTAAGTGTGTTGCAACCATTGAATTATGCTCATGTGGCCCTTTGCATAGTCTCACTATGAGACAACTGCTTTAGTGCATGCAAATAGGAATTACTTTCCCATTCCATTTTTAAAATAAAGAAAAAACAGACAAACTTATTTGCTTATATTTATATAAATGATGTCAAAGTTTCATAAAACCAGCCAAATAATAACAATTTAAGGTTTAAATTCAAGATTTTGTTTTTCAAGTTGCATAGCTCATAGGCGTTCCAGGACTCCTTAATAGATTTTATAATTCAAATTAGATTAAAGTTAAAAGGATTGCAATTAATAGACTGTGAATAATTTTAAAATTTAAAATATTACCATATGTAAACGTTCATCATAGATCTGTTGTATCACCCGGATATTCACTATTCTGGGCTTCAGAACCTCTCGTTGAAGAACTTGTCCAATCATCATTATTCGAGATGCCATGCTTAAGTTGTAGAAACTTGAAATAATTTAAAAAACAAAATAAATTTCTTTTTAAATCAACTTTTGATATGGTATTAATATACTGTGACATTGCTGTAAGTGTAATTATTAAGTGCACAAAGGCAACAGGATTTGCTCCTTTTTTTGGTATTCACTCTGAGTGCATCGTTGAATATGTCTCAGTATCTTACGTCCATGAGAGATTTAATTTTATTTTTTTTAAGACTAGACTTAGGCGTACTGCCAAATGTCACACCACAGAATGATTCTGTCTTCTAAGACAAAAAGTAAGACATCTGATCTATATGACATAAACATGTGATGAACAATTCAATTTTGACTTTGATTATTTTTAAATATCCATAATGGCTTGAACCATTCGTAATTAATCAATATCATCAACAGTGATTGTTCTCTGCCTTTTGGTTACTGGATCAAATTAAATGTACGGCTAATAATTAAAAGGCATTGCTTGTCATTTCATTTCTAAATGAAATAGGACTTTTCTTGTAATTGCATATTTATATTCAGCCCAAGAACAAAGATCCTGCACACTGCAATTAATTCATGTATTATGAATAATTATTTGTATAATTAAGACGATACTTATGCCTGCTACAAGTGTATAATTTTGATAAAAACATTTTTTTAAATGACTCATTTATCATGACTTTAATTATGTGAGGTAATTCAACTGCTTTCTTTGACCTGTGTACATGGAGAGCTTAGGTATGCATTTACTCCCTAGCTCCAATGTATATTCTATTTTTTTTATCTTTATGTATTTTTGTGGCTTTCCTTTTGAAGAGTCAGAGCTCCACTTGACCCTAAATTCTAATGCTACTCGTCATGGCACTTATTCAAATAACTTTTTTGCTTTTCAATATCAAAGGTTAGACTTAATCAAGATTTTATTACTTTTTAAAATCAATCAATCAGTCTCAAGTTAAATTAGACCTAATTAGAATTGGGTATAAGAATTAGCCTACAAAACAATGATGTCAATGTTTGTGAATGTCATATTGTTATGTTTTTAGTAGGTGTTAGGCATAGATATACTGTATTGGCACTGTCAGCTTAGCATAATGTAGGAAATTTTAGTAATCGTAATAGTCCGGTTAATAAGCCAACTAATGATATTTAAATATATTTCGTTAGTCAATACCAGGTGTTACTGACCATTGAAAATTTAATCTGAGGTTACATGGTTTTGAAAATTTAATCTGTTGAGATCTGGCTCATAGAATGAACAATACATAAAAAAGGAATGAAAACCAGTATATAAAGAAAAACAATACCAAAGCTAGTGATACTAACAATATTCAATTTAACTTTCACTGTGCCCGGTGATTTCCCTGCATATGAGTGGAATCCACCCATATATATATATATTTATAAGGGGGGGGGGGAAGTGGAGAATGTAATAACAAAACCCTAAAAGTAAAAATAAATAACTTTCACTGTGCCCGGTGATTTCCCTGCATATGAGTGGAATCCACCCATATATATATATATTTATAGGGGGGGGGGGGAATGGAGAATGTAATAACCAAACCCTAAAAGTATAAATAAACATTGGTGAATTTTTTGTCTATTATTATGGTACTTATTAGAACACATCATTCATACTGACATGCATACCATGGACATGATTTTATTTTATAAATAACAAACATAATTTATTTTCTTATTTCACATTGTCCAAAAATGGTAAGAGTATGCTCTATCCATATTGCCATTCCACATACACAGTTTTGTTTTTCTGTCATTCTTGGCAGTGCAATGTTCACATCTCTTTTATTAGGTCAATTGATTAGTACATGGCTTTTTTGCGATGTAGGATGCACATAGTTCAGGAATACAAGTAATGTGTGTTTGAGAGCTATTCTATTACATTTCTCAAGGAAAACCTTTGGCAGCTGCATCCCTCTTTTGATATTTACTGCCATTAGCTGTCTTGCAATCTGTCTATTACCAGGATGGGCCAGTTTGCTTGTCTGGTTGTGTTTTGACCACAAAATCTTGGTGTCAAGAGCACACAAGTCTAAATAATTGTAAAACAATACCATTGGCCACCACTTTGTTTTGCATTTGGTTGTAAAGGTGTGTGCCATTTTGTCCATGCAGTCAAAGGCGACTATGGTTTTGTTATAATCAATTACATTTTCAGGCTTCCATTTCTCACCTGGAATCACAGCACTGTTATCATGTGTGGTGCACAACAGGGTGTATTGTTCCCTTTGAATGATAGGATATGATAGTGGCCTCTGTTGAAAATCTACAAATTGAATAATTCAACTTTTGATATTTGGGCTGTTGGAACTGTGGGTGTAGAATTTTTTTATTTCATCTTACTGTCCCAACAATGGTGATGTGTTGCTTTGTGAGATCATTAGCAAGTTTCAACTCAGTGAATAAGTTGCCGCCACTGCCCTTGAATTTTCAGAACTATTTTTGCTCCAAGATTTTGTGTCTTGCCATTTTCTCCTGACCAAGGTGCCTCTTTTCCACAGTATGGTTTCCCTTTCTATGGATAAGATGTTTCTTGCATCACATGTCCAGAAAATCTTTACGCCATACTTATCTGGTTTGTTGGGTATTGTATGAAAGAGCACCTTTGGTGAAATGGGATGAGTTGCTTGTTAACTGTGATGTTACTTCTGGAAAGATAGATTTGTTTGGAAAGTATCCCAAATTTCTCTAACTGGGGCTAATTTGTCCTTGGCCTTCCTTTGTGTCCTTGTCTTCTTGTCCTTGAATCACAAGTGGTTTAGGAGAGACACAAATCTTTTCCTTGACATTGCTACTCGCAACAAGGCATTGCCTTTAACTGCATCAAACAGGCGGGTGGTATTTTTTAACCTTTGATGTATAACAACAGCATGAAGGCAGCATCCAAGATAAGCCTTTATTCCATCTGAATTTGTATCAGTCTAGTCTTCTTTCTTCATTTTTCTTCCTTCTCTTTGTACAAATCACCATAATGTCAACCATTTTGGGTGTTACGTATTGCTGAAAAAAGGTAATGAGTTACTCAAGGTAGACGATTTTGGCTTGCCTACTTTCATTATATTCTTCTTTGGCATGAACAGTGAGTGAGTTCCCATTCTTGAAATAGAGTCAAAACAATCAAAATAATGCCCCTTGACTTACCAGATTTTTGCAGTCAAATGGTGAAGGTTAAAGGTTCATGTAATTGTTTAGGGTTTATTTTTTTCTTATTTGTTGGTCACTGGGTTTTTCCCAACCACATGGCACTGCCCACACACATGGTACCACCCACCCACAGGGTACTTACAAGGTTGCTTATTTTAGTAGGCCCAAGGCCAATAATATTAAAGTCAAATGGAAATGCCTTTTTTTGCCTATATAATACACTGGGTGAATGAGGCATATACCTAGGACCAATAGGCTAGGCCAAATAATATGGGTATCTGAGAAATTTAAAATACAAAATGGGTGGATTCCACTGATGGGGTACAATGAAGGTTAATTATACTATTAAATATTCTTTACAAATTCAAATATACAAAAAAAAAAAAAAATCAACTTACAGCACAGCAAGTGAAAAGGTACAATCCTCGAAAATGCAAATATTAATTTACACACACATAAAGAGTACAATCTTGCAAGAATATAAAGTCTTATAAGTGTCTAGGAAAATAAGCAAAAATCTCTCTCGCCTTGGGAAAAGTGCTGGCTTATATATATTGGGATTAAATCAGCACCACCCAGAAAAGAAAATATGAAATTGCGTCACCAGATAGCATTCTAATTCTTAAGAACAAACAGAGCATATCTGACTGTACACAACCTTTTCCCAATCAAAGAAGGGGTGGGTAAAAGGAGTGGCACAGCACATTAAATCTGTGACATCAAAACAAAACAAAGGGGAGACATGTAGTGATGGCTAAAACTAGGCCTATTCTGTGACACATGCCATAACACCAGGTGACCATCATCCTATGTTGCCTACTGTTCGTATGTGTAAAATTTGATGTAAAAATGGCTTTAGACCTATAAAGTTAGGATGCCCATAAAAAAAGAACACAACTTGTTCCTACTACTACTAAGTCTTTTCAAATGCGTCTGTAAAAAATCTGTCAGTGAATTTTCAATTATTGAGTTAGCATCCCTCCCACCATCGATATATACATATATACTAATGAATAATATGAAGTGGTTATGCGCAGCCAACTGCGTATAACCCTGAGAGTTATACGCAGTCGGCAAGTCACGTGAGGTCTATATTCTTCTTGTGTTACAGTATCAATCGATAAAGGTGCTTCGTAATGAGGGTGACTGGGTGGTCGAATGGTATAAACTGAGCAAACTCCAAGTTAGTGGTCCTGAGTTCAACTCCTGCCAAAGGCCAGCCATGAATGAATACGTGTTAGTTGTTATGTTTGTTCTCGAGAATGAAGCAAAAACAGCTAGGCTTGTTGTTTTATTTTGTTTTGGCTAAAAAATGTTAAAACATGATTATAATTATTAACTTGACCAATGTAATGTTAATAATGTTATTCTTTTAATTATCAAATATATGTTTGTGTTAACATAATATATTTTGTATTGTTAACTAATTTTGTGGCAGGTAGTATATAAAATCATGTTTCTCTTGTACAGTAATAAATATAATCAGGGGTGGAGAGTAGCAGTAAAAAATAGCTGTAGGGGCAGGGGATTGTGTAGAGGGGGCACTAGTTTTGCATGGAAGCTGAAAACTGTTACATTGAGGTCACCAAAAAAAAAATTTAAAAAAACATAAATGATATAATTGTTAAAAAAATAAATAGAATGTATTTCCCGAATTAGTCAATAAATCAACCACATAGTCATAACAACATATAAAAACCTAATCAATGAGAATACAGAACTAGACTTAGACCATGGAAATGCATTTTAAAAAATCATCTTCTTAGTCTTACACTCTAAGTCTAATAAATGTAGACTTTGACTTAGACTTATAATTATAATATATAAGATACAAGCAATAATACTAATAATAGCACTAATACTAATACTATTACTATCATTCAATATTAATTAAAATTAATTCAATTCAATTTTACGATAAACACATTAAAAGTTATAGTTCGAAACAATCCACAATGCAGCTATTTACACATAATACTTTTTTTTTTTAAAATTGCCAAACTAACGGTAATAAACCTTATTTGGCTAAATTCCCAGCCGACTGCGTATAACCCTGAGAGTTATACGCAGTCGGCTGGGAATAACTCTCAGAGTTATACGCAGCCGACTGCGTATAATGCTTCCCATATACTAATTCTTGTAAGTCTAAGGCAGACTATTTCCCTAATGTCATGCATGTAGTAATGATAATGTTCCCTAAATAATGGATTACTTAGTTACATAATCATAGCTATCTTTGGCGATACCCTATCTTTGTCTGAGACTCTGGCCGTCATCTTGATTCACACAACCAGTTAATTCTGTCACTAATGTATCCCTCCTAAATCGATCCCTATGCCTAACCTGAACCCTAAATCGATCCCTATGCCTAACCTGAACCCTAATTCACTGCAACTATAATAAACACGCAAATGACGTCACGGGTGAAAACTAAGAATCAGCCCAAAATACAAAATACTCTACAAATTGAAAATTGTCATGGTTACCTGTACCAATTTATTAACGTAGGACATAATTTTTTAACTTAGGACTTAAATTAAAGTAAGAAGAAGTAAGCTTTGAAAATTTTGGGTACTTCGTAAATTCTAAAATTGTCATTCATTGATTGAAGTTGTTGAATGAGGATGAATAATAAAATAATAATAAAATAAATTTTAATTAACAATAATAAATTATAATAAATTATCCTGAGCTAGATTTTTAAAATCATAATATAATTAGACTCACTGTTTTTTTTAAAGTTGCTAGACCTAAAGCTTTATCGTTTATTCGTCGAAAAAACGCAAAACTTAAATGACTTTCATTGCGATATAAAGGTTAGTGTGCGTATAATAACAGTTACATGTATATTTGTATGCAGTACTGTACTACAGATGTTAAATGTGATGATAATTTAACTTTTGAGTAGTGTCCCCTTAAGTTCCTCTTTTCAAATCCGTACATGAAAATATGGTACAAATGTCAAATGATGACTTCAAGTTGAACTCGTTACCGAGTATGGAGTTGCTATACTATAATATAAACTGACACATACTATACAGTAATGAAACATGGTAAAATTCCAATTTAATTTTCCTGCTCTCTCCAACCCTCCAAAAAAAAAAAAAGGTAATTAAATAAAAAATACATCATTTCTGTCACAGTACCCTACCACCAGATTACAGAATCTGATGAATAATTAATGAATACATGATCCGCTTAAAATGGAATATGAATTTTTATTTTAAGATGAAAATTGGTCTTTAATTCTTATGTTTTTTCAGAGAGGTCAACATTTTAATTTCATTATTATCTGCTGGTGTGGGAATACAACGTCTGATATTAAACACCGCATAAACCGACTAATCAAGAAAACTAGTTACATAACACAAACTAAACATCCTTTACTGGAAGAACTATTTGAAGAAAGATGTTATTGTAAACCTAAACACATTTTGGATGATACATCCAACCCTCTTCATCACAGATACTTAGGATCGGCCCGTTCGGGACGAATTCTTTCCGTTAGGGCGAGGACTGAAAGATATAAAAATTATTTTGTTCCCCAATCTGTACGAATTTACCAGTGTGCTCCCCCTGAAGTCACAAATCTTAATGAGAACTAATAAGTCCCTGATATGACTAAGAGAACTCACGGAATGGCTGCTAGTGAAAAAAATTTATTACAAATGTCTTGTTTTAAATTGTTTTATTTATGTGCTGCAAATGTACAATGCAATAATAAAACATTTCCATTTGTTTGGATCAATAAAAGAATCTTATCTTATTTTCTCTTTAAAACTGTATCATATAAAAATGTTTCAAAAATAACTACATTAGCTGTGTTCTTAATCTTAATAAAGAGTCTTTAGAGTTATAGCCTAAGTGAGCTCATTTGACTGTTTGACCAGGTTGTCATGAGCTGTACAATTTTTTGGCATCCATCAGTCTCAAGAAGACAATGGTGTGGTTCCCAGTCAGCAAATCCTTCCCTCTCAAAGCAGCTGGTGGACCCAAAGGAGCATCAAGTGGATGTTACAGCATGTCACCATCCTGTCCCCCATTGTACGATCAGTCCGAAAATTTACAGTATTTTTAATCAGTTTATAATTATACCAGAGTGAAAAACACCTACATTTAAAGTAGTTAATAAAGTTTACAACACTTATTTTCACCTGTTTATCAATTAATTTTGATTTTTTTTTTTTTTATGTTTTAAAGGATACAAATACGACACGAAGCTTTACAAACCTTGTTGAGAATAACGATGAAAACGATTCATGAGAAAATTTAGCTTCAGCAAAAGCTTGGCCTTCCAAATGAGAACATTCAATGAGATGTTCTTTCTAATCCCTGGGAAGACATGGCAGCACAACCATTACTTAAATTTGAGTCACGCACATAGCGATGAAATTGGGCTATTTAGTTGTATATATCTGTGTGTGTATTCTTATGTGTGTGTATTCTCCAAAAGGTTTTTGAAAAGAACCTTGAAGAAAACTTAATACACGGTATAGTATATATTCCTATATTCTAGACTTTATGGTTTCAGACTGGAGTTAGGCTGTAATGCTACTCCTATGCTGTGTTTGCACACATAGAACCTTTAAACCAATGCACACAGTAGTTTGAAAGTGCACATATAATTATCCTTTGAAAAAAATAAAAGGTAGCCTTTCATAACAAGAATTTTTTTTAATGCTCTGTATATAACACTGTTTGGCTGCTGGACCTCCTGAAAAGTAATCAATGTTATTGGGAACCCTTGTTCTAGGAAAGCCTTCAACTTCAATGGAAAATACCTATTTTTCTTTTACTAAACTTTTAGGTTGTAGTCTGATAGTGTTTTTGTTTTTCTTCTCAAGAAAAGTGAAGAAAGATTACATTTCAATAAAGCCATCCAAACGATTAAGAAAAAAATCCAATTGTTGTTGCTTGTCCTTCACATGCAAAGATGACCAAGACTGTATTACATGGTGAATTCATGGGCGGCCTAGAAGCACAAGTCCTATTTGTGTTCGGAAAGCTTTCCCACAAATGGGACACATGTTTTGGGTCCCGGTAGGATTTGAGTCAATTCTGCTGTTCCTTGCTGCGCTTATTCTCTGAGGATTGTGCTCGGACTGTGAGTTTTCCACGCCAGCTGGCACAGTCCATAGCAAGTTTCTCCCACAAATCAAGGTCAATGTCAATGGATTTGAGTGATACTTTTAGACAGTCCTTGAAGTGTTTATTCTGCCCACAAACTTAATTAATGTTTCAATGTCATCCGTCTTACTTATGTGAGAAGTATTCAGATATCCAATGTATGGATACCAGAGGCAATTAAAATATTACTACTACTACACTACCGGCATAAACATAAAGTTGACTGAGAAATAGCAGGAGAAAGGAGAGTTTATTGATTGATCTAAACAAATTTTATTGAAATATAAAATCACAAGGGAATGATAATGTGTAAAAGACGCACTGCAAACCTTTTGGTGAAGCTGCCTAAAGCAACAACTTTATTTATGACAGAAAACATTATGAAAACTGTTAGAGCACATAATCGTAAGCACATTCATGAAGCATCTTGAAAGCCAAAATATACTCAATGACTGTCAGCATGACTTCCGAGTAAATAGATCATGTGAGACCCAGCTTCTCGAATTTGTAGAAGACCTGATGACCAATCTGGAGAACCACAAGCAGACTGACGTGCTAGTAATGGACTTCGCAAAAGCATTTGACCGTGTGAATCATAGTTTGCTTCTACACAAACTCCAGAGATATGGGATTCAAGGCACCACTAAAACATGGATCTCTAGCTTCCTCAGCCACCGACGCCAAGCAGTAGTGGTGGGCGGTACAAGCTCCTCCTTTGTCAATGTGAAGTCAGGGGTCCCCCAGGGATCAGTCCTGGGCCCCTGTTTGTTCCTAGCATACATTAATGACCTACCGGAGAAACTGACATCACAGGCAAGACTGTTTGCAGATGACACAGCAGTGTATAGGACGATCGCCAACAGATCTGACCAGGACCAGCTACAACAGGATCTCAATCTGTTAGCTGAGTGGGAGATGAGCTGGGACATGGAATTTCACCCTGCCAAGTGCCAGACACTATCAATCTCTAGAAGTTGTACTCCTCTACACTACCAATACAAACTGCACGGCCATATTCTTGAGCAAGTTTCCTCCGTAAAGTACCTGGGTGTTACCATTCAAAGAGAGGTCCGCTGGGACGAGCATATTAACAATGTATGTAACCAAGCAAACCAAGCCTTGGGGTTCTTAAGGCGAAATCTAAAGATTGGCAACTCCTGTGTGAAAGAAAGAGCATATAAAGCCTTTATCCGTCCGATTTTAGATTATGCATCTTCAGTCTGGGACCCATTTACCCAGAAGAGCATTGACAGGTTGGAGGCGGTCCAGCGACGAGCAGCACGCTTTGTCCTAAACCGCTACAGGAATACCTCAAGTGTTGGCAGCATGCTAGAAACACTAGGCTGGTCACCATTGGAGAAACGACGACGACAATCCAGGCTCTCCATGATGTACAAGATAAATAATGGGCTGGTCCACTGTTCCGGTATTAAACAGAAACTCGTCCCTCTCCCCCATAGACAGCGACGAGGCCATGACAGGCAATTCAGGCTCATACCAGCAAGAAGCCAGTACAGGAGCTGCTCATTCCTGCCAAAGACAATCAGGGAATGGAACAATCTTTCAAAAGGAACGGTTGAGGCGACAACACTAGACACATTTGTGTCTATTGCCTGAAGCCTTCAAACCCCTAGTGCATGATTCCCTCACAAAGTGGCACTGGAAATCTGTGAAATTTCCTCATCACCACCAGGAACAGAAACATTGCAAATCCCATCTACATGCATAGAATCCAAAATGATCAATAAATTGATCGTGGGCCCTTAAGACATAGAAGAAGAAGAAGAATTATTTCTCAATTGCTTTCATTTATTGCCAAGCATTCTTGCTTGCATAAATAAATGACAAAGCTTTAGCCAAGGAACAACAGATAAATTAAATAGCCTTTTCTCTTCCCACCTTCCAGAGAAGGATTTCATATAATATCTTACCTTAAACTGAGTAAGAGATAAAGAGATTCATTGCTCTTACTCTTACACCTAAGATGGTTTCAAAGCTCAAATCAATGTTTCACTTATCTTCTACACTGAGTTCTTGGTTGCTGGGGGTGTTCTTATAAATTAATTATTTTATTGAGAAATAACATAGATTGAATTTAACTAAAACTAAAAAAAATAAGATTTTGTTTAAATGATAAATTTGAATAACTTAAACTTAAATAACCGTCTCAAAAGAGGCAAAAATAATAATGGAAAAAAAAAAAGAGGAAGAAAAAAAAAACAGTACTGGAGAAAGTGCAAATGTCAGAAGAAATGACAGCAAGCCATTGAACTATCATTTAACTTCATTGTAGTAACACATAATGAAATTGGCATTTATGTATTTATACACAACATAAATCATGTCCAATGGATCCATATAGTGTAAAGCATTCTCAAATGTTAAAGTTAACAGTGTGCCACTTGTACAATTCATGAAATAAGGCATCTTAGCCAACAAAAGTAGATATGTTAAAATAAATAATGTTTAAGTAGTGTTATGGAACTCACCTATGTAAATACAGTTGATTACAATTTTAACTTTTAAATTACCCATCGCACACTCGTTAAAGCTAAACTTTCACTGAACTTACACACTTTCACCTTATTGAGACCAGTGCAGCTCAATTAAAAACCCTTCTGTTTAGTTTAAAACAGTTCTGACAAATGTAATCCACTGGCATAAAAAGAAATGATGAAAAATCTCCACAACCATTGGATCTCAAAGCATTAAAAAAATTTAAATGGCATGTCTCAAAATCAAAATGTACACATGTTTATATGCAGCAATTTCTGTTTAATTCTTCCTGTCATTTTTGTCAAAAACACACTACATAAAAGAGATGCAAGCACAGATCAACACAATTTTCTTTTTAAAAAATCCCATTTTATTTAAAAAATGAGGTCTGCTCATACAATTTTTGAAAATGGAGTCATATCAGCTCTTACTGGTGACCGACTGGTTGGAAAACAGCTGAACTGGATAGTACAACATGTTGGATTTATTTTATCCAATTAGAACACCTGATCCTCTCTGGTTATTTTACATCAGTTACACTGATTTACCAGCTTGATTCATGAACATTTGTTTGGTCGTGTCCGTTGTGCTGGGTGATTCTTGTAAAATTCTGTATTTATTTACTTTCATTTTCATTTTGCACAGCTTATTTAACTGTAATTTGAGAGTGCATGGTCCCCCTGGTTTTATTGTCTCAATTAAATGCCTGCCTCCTACTGTTTTTAAAAAGACTGCTGTTACCCAAAGTTGAACCTTTTACTTTACAAATTATTTGCTAATTTAGTCGTAAAAATGTCAACAGCATTTTAGGTAGCAGAACTGATTCTTTAATATTAAATTAGGCATTGATGTAAAGGAGGTAATACTTTACTGTGCTAAATATCTAAATAGCTCAAGAACATCTTGATACAACAGATGGCAAACATAAAAACTAACTATGAGAAATTTTGCAAATGTTACCAAATAATCTGGGTCCTAGATATTTCTCTCAGTGAAAAACAGAGACAGCACAAAATTAAAAAATATTTGTGTGACAGTCAATGTTACAGAGTTATGTTATATTTTTTTGAATATTTCAGCAGTTAAAAAGAAAGAAAGAAAAAAAAACAACTTTGTTAAATTATGCACTGCTATAGAGCAGTAGCCAAATTTCTTCATCTCTAAATCCCATTAAATGTCAGATCAAATTTGCATGTATTATAAGGGAGAAGGAAAGAGTAAAATAATAAAAACTAAACTTTGTTATTTGCTTATGTGGAAAGCTGTCAAAAATAGAATGAAATGGAGATGGTTAAAAACATAGGTCCTCATACACATCACAATCCCATTTTAATTTTACTCATGAACAAATAAATGTAAAAACTTAATGATTATATTTTGGTTCGGTCCAACATTTTATTTAAACATCAGCATGAGCATGCGACTTAACAAAAATGAAATTTAATTCCCTTTTTTGTTTACATTTGAAACACTTCCTCAATGTTTTATGTTTAACTTTAACCAAAATTTTGACTTCATAACATGCATGTCATCAGATGATCCATCAAATTTTAATAGATTCAAATCTTGCAAGACTAAAATGTGTGTCAAACTTTGAACTCTCCGAGACGTAGGGAGTACGATTAAATACAAATGGACATCTGTCATGCCAAGTTAAATAAAAGGTTTAAAAATAATATGAAAGGAAAATTCTCCAGCACCCACTCAAGATCTTTGAGTGACGTGTTCACTTCTCAATATTTCGTTGACATAGACTCTGGGTCAGCAAACATGTCATAAGTGTGAAATAATCATTTTATTTATAAAACGGCAATTAATTTGATTAAAATATGTATATATTTTATAACATTGGCAATGGGCATATTGACTGACAACTAAGTTTATCAATGTTTGTAATATTGACAATAGAGCCAAAGAAATGGCTACTCCCAATAGTGGCATTAAAATACAATTTTTTTTTTACATGATCACTAGTTTATTTAAAAAAAACATAGCATTAATAAATAAATTAGATGAGCATATACTTATACAGTTCTACTTACATATATTCTGTAAACTTTATAACCGGTACATATTTTTAAAAATCATTTATCGTACTATATTACACAGTCCACCCCCAAAATTTGTGGACATCATAATTTATAAATGACATACTAAATATGTGCAGAAGAAAGCTATGAATACATAAATGTCAAAGTGTGACAGTATTGTTGTGGCCAGGACTGGAACATTAAAATTTAAAGAATCTAAAGGATATGTCTTTTGAACAATGAAAATCTCAGCTTTCTGTTCAAGTTCGAAGCAGTTTTGAGCAGAAAGTGTTATACAAATTTAAGTTATAAAATGGAGGTGGAAGATTTTGAAAAGCTTCTAAATATCACGAGGGATAAATGGGTTCTTAAAAATTAATTGTGTTGGATTTAGAAATTAAGTAAAGCAAACTGTTTATAGTTCTTTCTATCATTTGTAGACATTCGTAAACCATAAGACATTCAGGAAAGCTTTCCTACATTGGAAATCAATAATGGGGAATAATGGGAGAAATTTAAAAAAAACATGTTTTAGAATCTCTACTTAGTGTTCTCCAACATGCACCTCCCCAAATATTAAACCCACTACACCAAAGATGAAAAAAATTAGTTCTGATATAATTAAGCATTTTTTTAAAAAAGAGACCAAATATCTACAGGCAAGCAAGGTCAACTAGTCCAGTTTTATAAACACGTAGACAAAAGAAACCTTAGAAAGTTCTTTGAAAATAGAAGGTTACAGAATCAATGTGATTATTGCAAATCTAACTTGCCCGCAGACCCAGCAGCATTTCATAAAATGCATTACTAATGGCTAAAGACAAGTTTGGGGGTTACAAAAAGAAAACCCCTATACCAAGTAAAATAAAAGTTACTCTCAAGTCCAAAGTTAATTCAACATTTTATTAGTAGCAGAAATATGGCTTCCTGATATCAATGAATGGACAAATATTTTTTTCTAGCTGTTTAAATGATGGGGAAAAAACTTGGGAAAAGGTTTGAAAGGGTGAGATGATGGAGCAGTGCACCAAAAGTACTTATTTGTAGGACATTGCTATTTTTAGGATCCATTAACAATAGGATGTCCATAACTTCAAAAGTGCTTTCCAAAACAAAAAAACAAACAAAAAAACACCACAAAAAAAAAACAGGCAGAAGTGAGCACATGCCCTAATGATCTATACTCTGGTCGGATACATGCATTGAAAACCTCATTAGACTCAATGGTGTTTCATGCATCTAATAGTCAGCATTAAAAATCAATATTGATTGAGATGTTTTCAATTCACCAATGATATTATTACATAATGCATTTCCTAACTTCAAGATCTAACTAAAAATGTTTCTATATGTTAACTCGGGTGACAACAATTTGGTTCGCAAGGAACTTCCTTTGGGTGAGCTTGTAAGAAATGACTGCGTTTATTAGTCAAACAATGTAAATGGAGTTGCCATATAGCTATTTGTTTCCTGTAAGTCTGGGCTGATCCACAAAGATGGTCCCGAAAACGAAGAGGATTAACAATGATATGACAGATGCTATTCCCCAGAACAGAACATACATCATCTGTTCACTTAGATGCTCTGTGAAAAGATTTTTTTTAAAGAAACATGAATTTTTGGAAACAAAATGTATTTACCTCAAAATCATACATGCTTGTTCTTTGCTTTTCTAAAATGACAGAAAAGCTTTTTAAAAAATTGTAAACAAAGTTTTACTTTCAATTATTTTAAAGGCTAAAAATTGTCCAAAATGGTAAATATGTAACCAAGCGTGCCTTATGTAATCACAGAAAGTAAATATAAGAAGCAAAGATTAATTTATCCATAAATATTTGAAATTAAATACATTAAAATATGGCAATGCTAGAGTTTGTCTCTGAAATTTGTCTTAAAGTAAAAAAATGAATTTTTAAAATTAAAATTGAAATATTTTTTATTATGAGAAATAATTCAAGTTTGATTGTTATCGACATTCCAGAAATGCACTTTCCAGAACAGTTTTTACAATCAAGTCATTGTTTATTATGATAACAATATATTTTTCATATATCCCATGATAAATTTATTATAACAGATGTTTTAAGTCACAGGTGTAGCTGGATCAGGATATTATAATTTGAACTTATTTCAAAATCTATTTGTATGGCAGATCTGAATTTGAACATTGGCTGCACATTCAGAGCAGTCAAATAACTGATGTATTAAAAGTAGCAAATAAAGTTTGACATTCAATAAATAAAACTGCAAAGCAGAACAAGCAAGTAAGTTTAATGAAATTATATTGAGTATAGTCAGTTTTAGTATTTAAGAACGGGTCTTTAAAAATATTATTTTTTAAAAAAATGATGCCAAAATAATAAAAGGCTCAATAAAAAGCAACAAATAAATAAAAATATTCAAATTGATTCAGTCGTGGAAAATATTTTCAGAACTACAAAAAATGTGAACAAGCACAGCCCTGAAATATGTTGCTTTTGCAATCTAAACACTGCTTCCTTAACCAAAAGATATGATATCAGTATCTGATATCAAGGAATTATAGTGGTAGGTCTCCAGAAAACATCACTTGAAGAACAGCAACTGTGTTCTTTTTTTTTCCCAAGTGAATTGGTTTAAAACATATTTATAATGCCATTAACATGTTATTGCTTTCAAAAGACAACATCACTACATGCTTGATGAAATAAATTAAGATTAGATCTTTATTTTCTTTCAGGGCTGATGAGAAAAACAAAAGGAATGAACACACAAGAATTGCCATTCTTCAATGATGTTACTCACTCTTTTAAGTCTCTTCCCACCTGTGTGTTATTTAGAAAACATTTTACTAGTGTGCCTAATGATTTTGTGGCCAAATAAATTCTTGACATATTCAGTCCTTTTTATTTTCCTTTGTTTAATTTTTAATTTTATTTTTTATTATGTATCATTGAAATATAAAAGGGAATTGTATGCGAGTTCAAAAACATAGCTGCAAGGGAAATTCATCTTTTATTTTTAAGCTTTAACTAAAATAATATCTTCAAAATCTTAAAACCCTTTTAAATTGCAACTTCCCCCAACCACCACCACCCTGCAAAAAAACTGATTTTTTAAACTGTTTTTTAAAACATGAAATTTTTAATTTTAAAAAAAACAAAACAATTCAAGCCCGTTTTAAAAAAAAAAAACATTAAAAAAAAACCAAAACAAAAAAAAAAAAAAAAAAAAAAAAAACAAAAATTTTAATAAAAAAAAAATAAAAAAACTAATTTTTTAAACTGTTTTTTAAAAAATGAAATTTTTAATTTTAAAAAAAACAAAACAATTCAAGCCCGTTTTAAAAAAAAAAAACATTAAAAAAAAACCAAAACAAAAAAAAAACAACAATAAAACAATCTGAAATTTCTATTAAAAAAAAGTTATTGATCCAAACAGTGAAAGTATGACAACTTAAATTTATATCGGCACTTACCATCTGGCAATAGCACACTGACCATGAACATGGAAAAAGCCACAATTAAGATCACAGGAACCTGCAGAGGAATCATAATATGATGATGTACAGCAACAATTTGTTCTAATAAACTTATCTAATATTGAATACAGAAAAGAGTTTTTTCGTTTTACATTTAGTTAAATTGAGTTAACACACAAAGGAATAGCTTACAGCATAATATTTCCAATCTCTGGAAGAATCTAAAGGAGATTTGAGTGTAAGTCCTTCATTCTCTTCAACAAGATAATTGCCTAGAAAGAGATCCATTGCATCCTATGCAGAGATTTAAAGAGAGAAAAAAAAGTCATGGGAGGAATTATTTCTATACTATAAGACAATTATTATTTGCCACTGTTGAGTGAAGAAACAAAAATTATCCCTTTATAAGTTTTAAACTTTGCTTCTCACTGACACCGCACAGGTGGTATATTATATAAATCTCTGTAAAAAATTGTGTCCTGTAAATAATAAACAAGGTGTGTTGTTACATTCCCATTTATCAAGACATTTAGCCACCTTAATTGCGAATTTCTTATCCTATTAAAAATTTAATCTAAAAAATTAATCTATTGTCACAACTGTCCTAAATTGTGCTGGTATCTGAAGCCTCACCTGCCTGCCCCCATCCTGAAAGTTGTTTTTTATATACCTCACAGCAGAATTGTAACCATCCTGCAAAGCACCATATATAGTTCGCTTACCAGTCCTGATGGAAAATAACATTCAGAATTCAATGCAAAAACAAAGCAAGTCATTATAATATGTGTGCAAAAATCAAATAAGCAATGTTTTAAATTTAATTTGTTGCTTACAGGTAATAACTAATTGTTCTATACAGATGAGAAAACTTCTTCCAAGGATGAGTGGAAACTTAGTTTTGTTAAAACAATTTTATCTTATATTTTTATTCATGTTTTATAGTCACCGAGTGTGTTTATGTTTGGGTATTAAGTTTTTATTTTTAAAAACGTCACAGATCATACATTAGTTGCAGTGATAATTTGTTGTTTTTTGTTAGAAAATATCCTCAACTTTTACCTTGTGAAGTCAGTTTTCAGTGCTCCAGTTCCTGCATATTCTTTTGATATGATGTCAGCATTATCTGCCCATACTAAAAAAAAATTTTTTTTTAAACATTTTAAAGAAAAAAATTTTTGTTGACGGCTTTTTTTTTTTAACAATTAGATTAATAATCATTCCAGTTACAAAAAACTATTTTGAGAGAATAATACATGGCATATCTTTTTTTTTTTTTTTTACATGAAATACAACTGTCAAACTGATAGTAATCATCTTGCTTACCTTTTTTGAAAACTGAATCAAAACGTGTTTTTTTTTTTTTAATATTTTAAATAAAAAAATTTTTTTTGACGGCTTTTTTTTTTAACAATTAGATTAATTATCATTCCTTTTACAAAAAATTATTTTGAGAGAATAATACATGGCATATCTTTTTTTTTTTTTTTTACATGAAATACAACTGTCAAACTGATAGTAATCATCTTGCTTACCATTTTTGAAAACTGAATCAAAACGTGTTTCATCCTTCAATTTATATGCAGGGTCTATGATCCCAAGTTTCTGCAATTGAAATAAAACACAATCAATAGGTGAAAATAACACCAACCAAAATAAACAGAATACCATTGGGGGAGGGGGGTCGCTGCAAAAACCTCTTAATACATTGGATTTTGATAAAAGCAACACATTTTACTGGAACTGACTCACAATGTTCAGATTACAAGAAAATGGTTAAGTCAGATGTTGCTGATGTTACTTTCTCTAGGTACTTGTACAGTATTGAAGGTATATTACTTTTATTTTCGTTATCTATTTTACACTGGCGGCCATGTAAATTCTTACTTGTTTATAGCATTTTAAGCTGTAACATATTTCAAAAAAGGTAAATTGAGCATTCACCAATCATTAATAGATTAAAATGCACTGTGAGACTGTGAAAACTACATTTTTAGCTCTCTAGAAAAGTGGAAATTCGACAAATAATGCCTAAAAAGTGTTAGGACAGACACTGGTCATGCTAAATTAAGTTCAATTTGAAAACAGGCAAGACAAGTTAAAACAGGTAATTAAGAAAAAACAAATTGTTATTTTAAAATTTGCATTTATAGACATTGAGAATTATATGTGAAGAAAGTAAAATGTTTCTTAGATTTCCCGATGAAAGTCTAATTCATTTTAAAAAACAAGTAATTAAAAAACAATTTTATTTAAGTTCTAAACCTACGATATCTTGGGATTAAATATTAACTTCTTTTTAACTATGCTCACTGCTATGACCTGCCTTAAAATTCTTTTAACAAATCAGTATAGTTTTGGAAACCAAATGAATCAATAAAATATTTACGTTACCAAAAAGAAATGGTAAGCATATTATTAAAGTGTTGGAAAAGCAATAAATTAAATGCATCTGGTTTATTTCAGTTTGAAAAAAAACAAATCAGTCAATACAAACCACAAATTGATCTATGAGGACCTCCTTTGCTATCAAACTCTGCACAACATTGGTACGGTCTAAACAGTCAATACAATTGGTGCGGAAGACACCACTCTGAGTCATTAATACTGCTTCCCCACGCTGTAAGAAATACCTGAGTGATGTGGAAAATGCTCTGTTCAACTTGGATCATTCCATTAAAGTCATAAGAAATATTGCTATTGCTTTTCATAGTTCACGTAATCTAAGGAATCATCAAAAGTATTCAATAAACTAAGCTCTTGGGTAAACTACTGTGTATCAAATTATCAAACTTCTTCAAATAGTAGACAGATAGATGGACTGCATGGTCTTAAAGGGCAAGGCAGGAAAGTTGTTGCTACAATCTACGGGAAATCATTGGTGCCTTAATAAATCAATCTCTGCAGGAAGTGTATGGTAAACTTGGGTGGCAACCTTTCTAAGATAAGGGAAACGACAAAGACTCAGGCAGCCGAGACTTTCATCCAGAAATTTAAATTAAAAAAACAATTTTTTTTTTTTTTACATGATGTGAATGTTGACACCAAAGTTGTGTAAAGAACAGCTGTGATGGTTAGTAACATGTCATTATGGTCTTACCCAAATTTCTTTCTGTCCGGTTCAAGTCTATCCATTAAAATGCTCAGTCTGTCCCACCTCATTTTCTTACACTCTTTGTGGAAGTCGAAAGGTTCATATCTGAAACACGGGTTTCAAAAGAATTAATAACCTTGTGTGTTATCTCACAAAATTTTAGTTATTGACAGAAGACACCTAAGATGTTGAAATTTGACAAAAAGATGTAAATTCCGAATGGAGGTGAATGCTGTTTAAGATCTTGTAGAAATCTATCATTGTAATATTTACAGACAAATAAGAATTGTCACTCTTATTATCCCTGCAAAAAATCTATCTTAGTGTCATAGATAACAGTTTCATGACAAGGGACAGAGTCATATGTCTTGGCTAGGCGCTATCATTCCATACATATTGAATAAAAATTATTTGTGGAATTCCATAAACCTTGTGAGGCATGAGTTGAACTTGTGGTAAAGATAAATAAAATGTTAATGCTACAGTGAATTTGTTTTCCATAGAAAAAGAACCAACCTCTAAAGTTCTATAAAGTTCAAGTAGACATGCAGTTTAATACTGTTGTATCATTAGATGCTGAATTACCTATTTATCTGATAGTATGATAGTATAAGCCAAATGAACTATTATAAATTTTCATTATTATAGAAAAGGCCTCTCACCTAATATTTTTGTTCTGTGCTGAGGTGACTACTTGGGACAACTTCTTCTCCAACACTTGTTCTGGCCCTTCCTGGTTGATCTGAGGTGGACAAAATTGGAATGAAGTGATTAATGAAATGATATAAGGTTAGTCTTATTGCAATCTGCACCATGTAATGCGTTGGGCCCACTTCTCCCAGCTACTTCATATACATAATTAGCACAAGCGATTTTTAAACATTTATTTCTTCAAAATTTTTCCCTCTAATTATTTATGGGAGATTTTTTTCTTCCTCTTTTCTTCGAGTGGCATCCAATGCACAGCAGTTTCAGCTATGCACTGCTATGGCAGAAAGACGGCTCAAAGGCATCCCTGGATGAATGGATGATCTGGAGAGGGATCTACAGCAGCTGGGAATCCAAGCATGGAAAGAAAATCATCAGGTCTGAGTGGAAGGGTGTGGTGAGGCAGGCCAAAGCCCTACATGGGCTGTAGCGCCACAGGGATGGATGGAATTTTTTATGGGAGATTTTTTTCCTTCCTCTTCTATTAGAGTGTCACCCAGTGTGCAGCAGTTTCAGCTGTGCACTGCTATGGTAGACAAAGGGTGTTACAGTGATTTAATTTAGGAAATTCTCAAAAGACAGGATGCCATTTATTAATTAAAAGGCCATTGAAAAGTGGCATCATAAACCATATTAGAATAAATTAAAAACATGTTTCTAACAAAAATTATAGAATACATAATGCAATTACCATTTTATGAGGTTAACAAAAATCATTGCACTGAGACTGAGATCATCTTTCTTTTTTTATAAGATGCTAAACAACAGAATGACAGCTTTCAGGTTTTAAACATAATACATATCCAGTGCCCTGATTGACCAAATGATTTCACTCTCTTAGCAGTGCAGAGTATCCTGCACTTGTTGTCACAGTCATTTGCAAACACACACTAACTTACCAGATTAACTATCACCTGATCCCCATAAATGAAGATTTGGTGATCAAAATGTTTCTGGAACGCTGTCAGCTGTGAAGAATAAAAAAAAAAAGACATATCAAATGGTAATAATGTAATAATCTCTCACTGCAGTATTCCAGTTGTTGGTATTCTTGGCATTAAGTTCTCTCTGGGTGAGTGATTGCATTTTCCATGGAGAATTAAACAGAACCATGATAGTCATGATACAATGAAAGAGAATGTATCATTATTTCGACATAATTATGAAGAAAGAAAAAAGCTTGTTTCAGGTGAAAAAACTTGAGATATGAAGACCAAGGTATGGGAGTATAATATTACAGAGACAATATAATTTCCCTGACAGATTAAAACACGATTGAATTGGCTAGAAATTGTGTCAGTCAATCTACTAAAGTAATTTTTAAAAACTACACATAATCAATCCCATTTGAATTGGAATAGTAGAACTGAAGATCTGACTTGTCAACCCATTGTTGATAGCCTGAGCCAAACGTGTGTGTGTCATTGGTGGATTGTAAATGAAAGGAGCAGCTCAGATGATTAGTTGGGAAAGAAAATTATAAATAGCAGTTTGATAAATTAAAGATGTTTCTACATACATGGTCAGTTTCCAGTACTACTGGATTAGGAAGACGCTTCAGATTTGCTTTCTGTGACCAGAATATAGGAATGGAACCTCTTGTCTGAAACAAAGTGACAAGACAATCATAATATAAAATTTTAGAGAGTTTTTTTTTTTTAAAGAAATGTTGGGCTACTTTACTTAACACACAAGAGCTGATTTGCCAATTAGTACTGTAAAAATGAAACCAAATGTAATGCAATAATTTTTAGGTCCCAGAATGGCCCCTACCTTTTTTTAGTTTTTAAAGAAAAGTTAATATTGTTTTCTGGATGAAAATTTAGAATATCTAGTAAAGATCTGCATAAAAAATCAATCAGGTCCTAAAATAATTTTACATATCTACTTTTGGTGAAAAGTATTTGAAAAGTTTTTGTACATGCCAAGCACGACAGTTGCTAAAGCTGCATCGATTGTACTTGTCCCAAAATGACAACAAAGTATAACTTTGTGTCGAGTTCAAAAGCTTTTTTTCTTTACCTGGACAAATGAGCAAACACTGTCTCCATATTGCACAATCTGTTCAGTCTCCACAAAGTTTGCCACCTGGCCCTGGAGGTCAAGGCCACGAACATTGAAACGTGTCCCGGCACGGTAGATGGATCTTCTGGATATCAGGATGTAATCTATAGATTTACCATTAACCACTGTGGGTGTCACAGTGACATCTGAGAAACAGTTTAAGGAAAACCACTTCGAAGCTACAACTTAAATTATACATAATCATGTTTTGCAGTTTTTTTAAAAACATTTTCCATAAGCTCCCGAAAAATAAAGCGACAGTACTTTGCACAACACTGTAAATAAAGTAAGGTTGAGGAGACAGAGAACTCTATGAATGTAAGCAAAAAGCAAATTGTGCCAAAAAATGTGATCTTAGTCGCTATTAACAGGCCTAACTCTAATATCCCACAAAGTTCAAAATGCTGTTGTGATTAATATTATCGGTTGAAATTATATCATTGTACATTGTAAATATTTCGTAACTAGGTTAAGCTTTGTAAAAAAAAACAACAAAGTTTTCAAATAACATGATGAAGTTTTAAGCATGCTTTAAGTTATGCCTGTTAAAGGATACAGCCTAAAACCATTGGTATACAGAACTTGGAAAGTTCAGGTTGTTGTGAGAGCTCTCTCAGAACATGTGTATTCCATACAAATCTCTGATCAGCCTGAAATAAATGAAAACCATGTATGATTTTAACTAGTGAAACTCTATATGATTATAACTAGTAAAACCATTCCTAACTGGCAAAACCATATAATATGATCATAACTAGTGAAACCTTATTATTTGATCTCAACCATTGAAACAATATATGATCTTAACTAGAGAAACCTTATTATTTGATCTCAACTAGTGAAACCATAAATGATCTTAACTGGTGAAATCATATATGATCCTAACTATTGGTTTTGTGGGGGGGGGAGGCATCGATTTTTGCTGACTCCACAATAAAAATAAGAAATTTTCGTGTTTTTTTCATTCTCTATCCGATTCGCTTTTTAACGTCTCTATAGATTGACAAATAAAGAAATATATAGCATTGAAATATGACGTCGACGTGACCTCCTTGGTATTTTAGAAAAGTTCTTTGCCTCTTTGTTATGACGACAATGTGACGTCCTTGGTGATTGAAGTGGATGATTGTGATATCGCGTCGACGTCATCGCTAGCGAAAAGGTTAATTAACCATGTTGACCTTTATTTTTATTTTTATTTTATTTTTTTTTCATCAAAGATTGTGGCTTTATGTGTTCTTGATAAAAATCGTCCTTACAGAACTGAATAGGTTCTTTTTAAACTCAAAGGTGCTGGAAGTTTTTTGGCAAAAATTAAATGTTTCAATGACTTGAATAGTTAGATCACTAACAGTATAGACGCTACCGTTCTTACTCTTTCATGTAATGCTAGGGTTTGAAAGTCAGGGCTTGTGTTGAAGAGCCTTTGCATGGTATGTGTCAAGTCATATGTTGGTGAGTAGTAGAAGCTCTCTGTGTTGAGCATAACATCTAGCAAAGCCAAGTAATTTTTATTGATGGCAACCTGTAGAATTTAAAAATAGATGCTTTTTGAGAATATGGGAAAAAAAACATGAAAAATACTAAAGCATTATTTTGAAATATAGGCACCATTTATTTATTACTTGAGAACTATTTGAATTTTTTTTAAAATGAGGATACATTTGCATTTATAATTCTGCTTTAACAGAAGCTTGCCAATTCTTCACTGTAAATAACTGATCGATAGATTATTTTAGCTATTGAAATGTCTATTATTTGTTCTATCAGTAATACAAAAATTACTAACAATGCTTAGTTCTTAGTGGCAAATTTAAAAAAAAAGTGTTTTAGTTTTATTAAGTCGATAACTAAGCTGGCTTATCCAAGATGTTCAGAGTGAAATAAGTTGAATTATTTAATCATATTTAAATGATTCAAAATATTTATTTCTAGTTACTTTGCAAGTCACAACTTGTGCAATGAACATTAATATAACAAGTATACCTGTCTTTCACTGAGGTGTGTAAGGGATCTTTTATAGCTGAAGACTTCTGTCTTTGTAACTTTCCATATGACACTTTTTGAAATTGTGCCAACCTTCTCACGTTGGGTAACAACAATCAAGTAAGGACCTGTATAAAATGGTAAAGATGATTCAGATGCAAATGAAGATAACAAATAGTTGTTTTTTTTAAGTAACAAGAAGATGCAAAAGAAAGTGAAGAAAAAAAAATAAGAACAACAACATAATCATTGTGATACTGGATTCCCTCTTCTATGGCTTTCAATACAGAAATCTTGGTACTTCAGTGCTTGGTGGCGTGTACAAATTAAGTTCTGCCATCTGTATTATAATGAAATAATACAAATTAAAGGATTAATTATAAAAAATAAATGATTTAAAAAGAAAAATACTTATGGAGAGTTAGTAACTCTCTAATATAAGGACAAACCTGCAACAAGACGAATGATACCAACAACTCCATAAGTTAACTTTGTAATGGCTGTAGCAGGAATTTCAGATATGAAATCTGAGGTAGATGAAATATAAATAATTGGTTAAATCAGTTAATTTTTTTTTATTGTTGAGTATTATGGAACAAATTATCTGAAATGTTTTAAAGATCATACATATAATTCAATTTAACTTGCTAGTGTTTTACTTTAATCAATTACTGATTCTTAAAGAAAATGAACTCATTTATAGAAGAGCTGACAATATTTATCTTAAATAATTTCATATCTACTAAAGCTAGACTGCAGCATTGTATTACCTTGAACTGTAATTTCCTGTGTAACCCGATCAATAACTAAAACTTCAGGCTTCTTGTTGGATGCAATAACAGGTTCAAGAATAAATTTTTCTGAAGTTATATGTCTGCAGATAAAAAAAGTCAAAGAGTTATTTTCACTCTCATTTCAAACAAATTATAATTAATGAAACCAGCAACACTTTAAATTAATTTTAAAAGAAGGAATAATAAATAATGTGAATCCTGAAAAGTATTTATTAATATCAACAAAAGCCGGTTGTAATTAAGGATCTAGTATTCATTCTAGTCAAAGAGTAATGGAACTGTAACTACAATTGTCTAATAACATTTTTAGTTAAACCTTTATTTGCAATTCTAAACACCATTAGAAGTAGAAAGCCATTTATGATTTTAAAATAAGTTAGAGTTATACATTTTCTTAATGAAAGCTTATTATTAGTATTTGCATTGGTTGCATTGGCATAGCTGGGGTTAGTGCCACCCAGGGCGAGAAAAGATTTTTGCCACCCCCTTCCGAATTGCTAAAAATGCCACCCCTCGATATAAAAATTGGTTAATTTGAAGAATATTAATACTAATAGTGAGGCCTTAATGGTAATCCTCTACTGTGTGTGTGATTTAAATTCTTGTAAAATAATAGCAAGAGTTTTCGGACTGTTAAAATGTAGGGTAGCATTTAACAGCAGGTGGGTAAAATAATCCCCCTACCCAACCCCACAAATCAAAAGAACAAAAATTTTTTAAATTACAATAAAAGATCAATTTACGTTCAGCGCGTCACTTTGAGTTTCTGTGTAAGATTCTCTCCCCTTTGTCTATTCGTGGATTGTTACTAGAGTTAACTTCTTTTTTTAATATCACTATTACTATGCCGCTGGAATGTATTTGATTGATGGATTTTTTCTAAATTAACATTTCATTGAGTGGTTAATTTTAATATTTAAAAACAATGCTATTTTGCTGGTATGTCTGTCTAATCATTTTGAAAGATGGATTTTGATTTTTCTTACATCTTTTTAGATTTTATTTTTGGTGGAACCTTAACATTGCAAAAAAAGTGTGTAAATGTGTATTCAATGATATTGCATATTTGGGTCAATTTTTGCAACCCATGCCACAATGAGTTGCTGTGTAGGATTCTCTCCCTTTTGTTTATTCTTTGATTGTTACTAAAATTACATTTTCTTTAATGCGACAATGGATTGTTTTAAATTAGAATTTCATTGGTTGGTTAATTATAACATTTAAATTTTCCAGCATTTTGGAGAATGGTTATGGTATTGTATTTTATTGATTTTTCTGACAACTTTTGGATTTTCTTTTTGGTTGAACCTGAAATAAAGTGTGTAGTGTAGAAGTGCATTCTATGAAACTGTAAGTTGTGCTTTCAATATTTTGTATTGTTGTTTTTCATTTTTTACATTTTTACAGCTTAGGTAGAAGTTTAGATTTTAGAATTGAAGGTTTTTCTAAAAAAAAATTACGTCTACGGCCTACGGTATTCCTTAAATCTTCATTGCTCCTGGTAAGTAGCTAAAACAACACAATTTCTCCCTTTTCCCTCCCCATGTTAACAGACATTTTTTTGCATCTTAATTGGTTGCCATGACACATCTACCATCATGACAACAAAGATGACGATAGTGGGGAAAAAGTATAAGTAGTGCAAAACACGGGGTAGGCTAATGATAATGGCTAATGAATTTACAGAAAAAATAATTTAATAAAAATGTGTATCCAATCCCTAAGTCTTAGAAGTAGAGGAGTGGAGTAAAGGAGGGGTCTAAAGCCATTGACTGAGTTAGTCTGACTGTTAAGTCACTAAAAATAATGAGCAATTTCAACAACACTGACAACAGTGAAAAGTAAGTGACTTGACTTGAACTGCGACATACAAATCAGAGTACTCAAATAGTCAGGTGAGACGTCATTTTTGGGGGGGTGGTCGAATTCGACATCAAATTTGAAGGATACAATTGACTGCAATAATTTTATTTGCAAGAAAGAAAGATAACTGTATACCGGTAATTAAAATAATTTTACGCCCACTTACAACTTCATCTGGTCGTAAACCGCCATGTTGGCAAAATATGGCTATATTTAATCACTTGTTATAAAAGAGTCAAGCTCACAGGGGAGGTAATTTAGAACAGTTAAAGGTCCGATAAACAACACTAAATATTCTGTTATAGCAAGGCTAAGGCAATCTTCAATTTGAGTCTACAAAGCTTGGGAAATTATATCCCCAAAGCGATCACACCACAGCTCACCCTAAAAAATGTGGTATTTGGTATGTGGGTCAATTGCTTATCAAGCCAGAGGTAATTAAGTTTGAAAATATATGTTCCACAAGACTACACTGTTATTAATTGCAATCTATTTAATCTTAAACGGCTGTCATGCCACAATAATTTTTTTTCCGATCGCAAATTCACTTCACTTATTAACAAAAAAGGTGAAATCAAATTCCAATTGTATATTGCAAATTCAACAGAATTCACTCGTGACGGTTTCATAACCGATAAGAGTTAAATACAAGAGCAGGGCGCACCCAGAGTCAGAGCAGTTAGCAGGCCCGTTCTTAGGCATACGCTGACTACGCATCCGCGTAGGGCCCCGAACATGAGGGGGCCCCCGTTAGGCGCTCTAGATCCCCCGGTTTGTTTGTTTTTTTAACTGGCACTGCAGCCGTCTGTGTCACTCACGTTACCTTCCTCATCCTGAAATTTATCATTCTGAATTGAATTCGGAGGCAAGGGAAGGGAAGCAGCTGGGGGTGGCAGACAGGAAATTGGGGGCTTGGCTGTGGGAATGGGAAAGAGGAAACATTGATGAAGGCAGAATGGAGGTGCCGCAGTGGTGGGTGGTGTTTTCTCCTCAGCTCGAGGGATCTCCAACCCCGGAACCCCCCCTTCCGGGGCCCCCAACCTACGCTCCATGCTTAGGGCCCCCAAACTCCTAAGAACGGCTCTGCAGTTAGACTTTTAGGCTTTAGGAGGTCCATGGGGAAGTATGAAGGGGGGGAGACACCATGAGTCCACCCCACTTGGTGATACCACTGTATTTAACATCACAAGTAGCACTACAGCCCTTGTTGGGATGGGGCCTGCTCCACCACTCCCTTCCATTCGGATAGACCCATGGCTGTCGTCTCCATATTGTTCGGACTACCAGCTAAGATAAATCCATCTCTACATCATCGGCCCCTCGCAGTCTTGGTCGACCTGTGGGCTTCTGTCGGATGTTTTTTTTTTCCGTTACAGAGGTGTAGCGAGAGTGTTTGGCGCCCGGGGACAAGATTTGCGCCCAGGGACAAGATTCATTTTAAAGCGCCCCCTTTCATTTTTTCAACTCTACAAACCGATTATTTTCATCAATAAAATAATATCAAAGCACATTTTGGCACCCCTAACTAGCAGGCACCCGGGGACATCTGTCCCCCCACCCCCCCCCCCTCGCTACGCCTCTGGTCCGTTATACCCTACTTTGGCCGCTCTGTAATCTTGCGTCCTTATCAAAGCACCTTTTGGCACCCCTAACTAGCAGGCACCCGGGGACATCTGTCCCCCCACCCCCCCCCCTCGCTACGCCTCTGGTCCGTTATACCCTACTTTGGCCGCTCTGTAATCTTGCGTCCTCTCCCGGTGTCCTGTCCAGCGATGCCTGGGTCTTTGAACAATTGGTTTGTACGAATTCTCCATCCATCATTGGCCAACACTGCGGGTCGTATATTTTTGCTGACGATTTCCCTCTCCCGCGTCTTGGGCAGTGGTTTTCGGCTTTCTAGGCAAGGTGCGATGTCTCACGTGCATAGATTACCACCGATCTTATAACAGGGATGTTTATGGTTTCATTTGCTTTCCTTGCAATTTTTTCTACTTCCTTGTAGTGTCTGAAGACAGAAATGTAAACGATTGCCTGATGTTACCTTTTCGTTTGCATCCGTCATTATTTCATTGAGCTCATTTGTGGTAGGTCCTAGGTATTTGAAAATATCAACTTTCTCAAATGTGTGGTAGTTTATTTATATGCTATCATTTATATGTCTCCTATGTGACATTACCCTATGCCATACTATACCTTGTCTTTGCTTTATTATGTTTATATTTAAATCAAAGTATGTGGGGGTGATTAAATTATTTTATCATTGATATTATTGCTATTTGTGTCCAGTAAAGCTATCTCGTCCACGTATGTCAGATACTTCGGTCTGGAATGCTTGGGTATGTAATGTTCTTGGTGGTTTTGGTTCTGTAATGTTTCTCTGGAAGCAATTTTTTTGATAGTTTCACCGGTGTTCTTATGTACGTTTCGCCTACTGTGAAGTCGAGCAGTGCACATGATAGTGAGTCTCCTTGTCGGAGGATCTGACTCATCTGGAACTCCGCCGATTACTCTCCCTGCACTTTGATTTTACTTTTGGAATTAGCTATTGTTATGTCAAGTGTCTAGGCCTAACTTGAACGACCACCACTTGTCTCCCTTGTTGTTTTGCTATGATATTGATGTCACCGAGTAAATGTGATGTGTCATTTCCTTACCCATCCCTCTCTTGATTGGGAAAATGTTGTTTACGTTCGAATGCGCAAAGAATCCTATCAGGTGATGCAATTTCTAGAATTTATTTACTACATGTTTCTGATTTAATCCCTTTATATGTAGTCCGTCAGGTTTCCTCGCGGAGGGAGAGCCATTTTTGCTATGTTCCCTAACAAATGCGATACGTTATAGAATTGTGTGTGTCAATTATTATTTGTAATTTGACGAGTGCACCTTTTCACTTGCTAAAAGTAGATATTTTAAAAAATAATTTCTCTGTAGTCGCATTAAAATTTGTAATCTTATAGAAATGTAATCGTATAATTAAACTGAATAGTGTTAGCATCACTAGCCTTGGTCTTGTTTTTATTTGTGTCGCCTGCAAGGTGTATGTGTGCAGTTGCCTGCAGAGTGTAGGTGTGTCGCGCAAAAATAAGCCATACCGATTCATATCATTTTCGACATCAAAGGATCTGATCAGACATATGAATCGTGCTTGTCTACGCTGTAGTCCTTTGTTTCCCCCAACGTGGGGCCCCCGCCACACAGGGGGGGGGGGCTATTTGATTGTTAAGGGGGGGGGGGGAGGCGGTTTGAGGAAACAAAATCCGTCCGGAAATTGAAAGCCCATGGTCTACTATGATTTGACTTGTTTTTTAAAAAAAGAATCGTTAGTCGCTGTAGTCCTTTGTTTCCCCCAACGTGGGGCCCCCGCCACACAGGGGGGGGGGGCTATTTGATTGTTAAGGGGGGGGGGGTAGGCGATTTGAAGAAACAAAATCCGTCCGGAAATTGAAAGCCCATGGTCTACTACGATTTAACTTGTATTTTAAAAAAAGAATCGTTAGAGTCTCAATTTAAAATTTAAAATAAGCGTTTTGAAGTGTTGAAAACAATTTAAATTTTGAATATTAAAAATGTGTTTATACTACCTAAGGGGGCATAGGAATTTTAGAAAGGCTTAGGCGGGGCATGGCTCCAAAGAGGTTGGGAACACCGCTGTAGCCCCTCTTCTCCGATGTGAACACTCTAGTTGCCAGATTGGCTTTTTTAATGGACACATTTATTTAATTTTAAAATATAAATGAAAGGACTGCTTTCAAGCTTAGCAGATGAAAGCTTAGTAAACTTCCGGAGACACGAGTGGATACTGCTTGAGTTGTCTACTATGCTCTTTTCTTTGTTATATGTTCATTTCTATTGTTAGCTGAGGAAGGCTTTATGCCGAAACGTCCTTGTTTTTTTGTCCTGTTATCTTATTTCAAGTTTCCACGTACCACGTTTCGCTATTTCATTCATTTAATTTTAAAGCCGGCATTGTTAGGTGAGTTAGATGTTTAAAATGAGCGGTTGTTGCCTTCAAATGTGAAGCATTGTATTATGTGCCGTGTAATATTTCCCCATTCACCATTCAGATATTACTCCAACGATGGTGGTATCATCAGAAATTGTAATGATTGGAACGTTGTCGCTTGGACTCTAGATATCATTAGTACATATTGTGAGGAGAAACGTGACATTCCCTAGTTGTAGCATTTCTCCGCCCCCTCCTGTTTACAACTACCAAGTGCCTTATACTTCCTTTTCCTCCCTTTCTTCCCCTTTTGCCTATATTAACTCCCTTATATACTATTGGTCCACTTCATTACTCTTGCGGTCCTCTTATTGGTTACAAAATTTCAGCTATGTTCTTATTGAGATACATTTTTTCTTTCTTTATTACTGTTCGCTGAAGAAAGGCTTCTGATCGACACGTTCGTTGTTTTATTGCGACCTTTATTCAGGTTTTCCAGCCACTTATTTTCCATATTTTCTTGAAACTCCCTCTATCTAATCTGATTGCAGTTTTCTCCGTTTTTACCATCGGAAAAAAAAAAAAAAACCCTAATTTTAATAACAAAAGTAATCTTTTAAAAAAAAAATAACAAAAAAAAATGCTCGTTTTATCAATCAGAAGAAAAAAACCAACAACCAGATCTGCATTAACAATCAGATTCTCAAATCAGAACCCTCCCCCAACCCCATCCCCCACCCGCAGCAGTGACGTGGCCATTGAAGAACATNTTCGTTGTTTTATTTGGTCCTTTATTCAGGTTTTCCACCCACTTATTTTCCATATTTTCTTCAAACTCCCTCTAACTAATCTGATTGCAGTTTTCTCCGTTTTTACCAAAGGAAAAAAAAAAAAAAAGCTAATTTTAATAACAAAAGTAATCTTTTAAAAAAAAAATAACCAAAAAAAATGCTCGTTTTATCAATCAGAAGAAAAAAACCAACAACCAGATCTGCATTAACAATCAGATTCTCAAATCAGAACCCTCCCCCAACCCCATCCCCCACCCGCAGCAGTGACGTGGCCATTGAAGAACATGTTCACTAAAGGACGCCAGCTTGTCAAGAGATTTTAATATGTCTTAAAAAATGACATCCCGATCAGATAAAGGACGTGGCCACGAGAGTAGTGGGGATTATTTTATTGGTTGTTAAACTGAGGCCTGTTGCATTTCGGGTGTGTTTTGAGAGGGGGGGGGGATATGGCTTTGTGAGAAGAGATCGTGTTCAAGTATTCAACTGTCATTGGATGTTTTGAATAAATATTCATTTTGTAGACGCAGAAATTTCACATGAAGACTGCTTTATATCAGAGACAGGTGAAGGATATTTAAAAAAATCATATTTTGATAACAGGAACTGTTTTGAGCTGTTCGATACTACTATAATTATATTGTTTAGTATAACGATTTTGATAATTTTATTAAAGTGTCGAATAATAAAGTGTGGTTTTGGTTGTTTTAAGCTGTAAGATATAGTTGAAGACAACAATCTGTTTAAGGTACATTCACATTGTGGATCTGTTACTTAGATTCTCGTGTTTCTCTGACCACGTGCTACATTGTGCAACGGGGATACCAATTTTCAGTTTCATAGGTTATTGGACTGTTGCAGCACTTTGTCTGCTGGCAATATACAGAACCAATCACATCACATTTTTATCATTGCACTCATCAGCTGACAGGTTAGTAGCATAGCAACCGGTAGAAAATTGAGTAGTCATTAAAAAAAAAATAGGATGAAAACTGGATCAGCAGAATTGTTAGCAAATGTTGAAATCGATAATTCCCATTTTTGAATTTCGAAGATTAAAATTTTTGATGACAAAAAAAATAAGATTGATTTTATTGGAGTGGGGACCAAAATAAAAGACTTTAGAGGAACAATGTCTTGTTTTGAAAAAAAAAATGATTTAGTTTAAGATAGTTTGTTAAAAATTATTTTAAATTTACATTTTAATTTTTCCTTGCATATGTGGTTATTGGTAAAATCCTAAATGAAAAGAAAAAAATATCCGACTTAATTCTTTTAAATAGCCACATGCAGCAGCAGGTGGCTGACCGCTGCGCTAACACATACATTTGACATTGATAAACATAAGCTACCGCTCCGCATTAGGTGCCATCTTTGTGCCTGCTCAGAGTGAACACCTACGTGGGATTTCTGTGTCATGGATGCATAAAGTCCGATTCACTGCCCAGCTTTGTGGTTGCAACACGACCGTAGTGTTTAGTGTTTAAACAAGTCAAGTACAAGTCTTAGCGTTTTCTTTTTTTTTTTTTTTTTTTTGGACCCCACTGTGGTATGGTAAGCTGATCTTCAGGTGGGTCTGTAAACACCTTAATCCAAATAAATGTAAACAAATGNTTTTTTTTTTTTTTTTTTTTTTTTTTTGGACCCCACTGTGGTATGGTAAGCTGATCTTCAGGTGGGTCTGTAAACACCTTAATCCAAATAAATGTAAACAAATGTTTAAAGATCCCGTGGCCCTTACTGCACGCTGATAGAGCTGCGTGATGTGGCCCACTATGCCATAATATGGCTGCATAGGATGGCTCACTATACCATGATTATGGCTAAGTGGGTGGCTCACTATCATTATGGCTGCGTGGGGTGGCATTTTATACCATATATGGCTGCGTGGGGTGGCCCACAATACCATGTTATGGCTGCGTGGAGTGGCCCACTATACCATCATATGGCTGCGTGGGGTTGCATTCTATACCAGATATTGTGTTTGTTTAAACTTAAAACAGTAGGCCTATATATAAGCGCTCGTTGCATGTAATTCAAATAGACCTATCCGAACTGCACTAGACCTATCCGAACTGCACTAAGAACAAAACCACTTACAGATTTCCAATTCATTGAGGCCGCGTAATGTGCTGAGTTCTTAGAGTTATTCTCTTACGACTCGGCGGCCTATTGAAGTCCTTACAACAGTTGGACAGACTGGGATCATTCGGCCTTTGGTAGCAACGTGCCACCACCGGGAGCCAAGCCATTAAAGTTCGTTCTATGTACTCTATTAAACAAGTTTATCGTATTGGGGTCTCGCTTAAAGAATGTCAGTCACGGGCGTGTTTCTTATGCCTCGTGCCGTTAAACGGCACTGACTTGGCGTGTTTTGATCATTTATGTGTTAGTTCGACACATACATACACCCACCCACTTCCGCGCACGCACACCTTTATTTTTTTTTTTTGCATCGTCTTTCCTTGGGCATTAAACACAATCCTTTGGGGGGCATTGTGTCGAGTTGAGACCTCCACGAGATGTCTGAATCAAATTCTCATCAAACCATATAAATTACTTAGGAGTTTTTTTTTTTTTCAAACTTTCCTTTGCACCCGTGTTCACCGCCACCCCAACGCTCCTTCCGATAAGGAAAATAATATTTGTTATAAAACTTCAAAGTTGAACAAAATGTACCCATTGGGGAAATAACAAAAAAAGAGACATAAAAAGTATAGCTACACACAGTCCCGAGTGCAGCACACCGATTCAAGGCCCTTTCGAATGAACGATTCCCCCCCCCCCCCCCCCCCCCGTAAATCGACCCCATTTCCATATCAATTCACCGAGCAAGGTGGGGGACGACTGTCTTTTTCATTTTGTAGAGAAAGGAGACCGGAAATGAAAGTGATTTGGAGGTGCGATGACTCCTGAGCTTGAGGGGGTGAGTTGGGGGTTTTGCGGTAGTGACGATGATGACAAACGAGGTATTGGTTTGAATGCACAGGGAAAAACTGACATACAAGCACGCATGCATATTTGGTGGGATATGTGCAGGGGGTGGGGGGGGGATTCACCAGACACGTAAAGGATGGATGGGAACCAAAGTGTGACAACGGATCCATCATCTAAAGGTACCGTACCAGGTGTGGCCAGATCAATCGTTAGTCCAACGACTCTATTCCAGTCTCGAGCGGAAAAAAAAGTCCTGCGTGAGGACATGAGCCGGACTTGGAGTCCTTAGTTCTCTACAACCTCTAGCTTTGGATTTCAAAGAGTGCATACGTAGTGCTGGCGTAGGGGATTTCATAAGATGTAGGTAGGATTTACATATGACTAATTTACGTTTAACCTTTCAGTCGTCTATGTCCAAACATTCATATGTCTAGGTACTCAGTCTTGGGAAGGGGGTGGGGGGAGAGATCCACCCTCCCAAAGTAAACAAGAAATTATGTTTTAGTTTAAAAAGCATTGAACGGCGTGAGTTCCTGCAGGACTCGAGCCGGGTACTTGTCCACGCATTCACGTGTTCCTGTCCAAACAATAATTTGTCCATGCCTATATTCACAAATTCACCTGTGTATGTTTTAAACATGCACTTGTCGATGTCTTCAATTTAAATACTAATTAATTGGCAGAGGCAAAAAAAAAAAAAAAAATTGAGAGAAATAAAACAGTTTCTTCAAGAACTTGATGCTCAAACCAATGCATTTTCTCAGCCGGTAGAAATTGCCTTTGGATAATAATAGAGACTTTTTGGTGCTAGAGTAGATGTATTACAATAGTATGTCAAAATCACGTTGTTACTCTAGAGAGTGTAAATGAATTGTGGAAATGAGTATTTAGCTTTTCCTGCAACTAGTTTCCTAAATTATGAGTGTTCTAGCCCCAAGATTCTTTACCGTAGTATATTCTTAAAGAATAAA